>JASANQ010001305.1:50426-112455 GCA_030849645.1 Wallacemonas sp. Wsd | reverse complement strand
CCCCTGACAGTATCGCCGGCACATTGAGTTTTTTTTGTTCTTCTTGTGGCCCGTACGGGTCTTGTGCAAACTAGTAGTCGCTGTACATGAGCGTTGCCGCAACGGCAGCGTTTGAAAACTAAACAGAAAAACAACAGACAGAGGACAGACAACTCACTGGCTGAGCAGTCTATACATCCTTGACCACGCGCCAGGCAAACGAGTGAGCTGCTCTTTGTTTTCGTTTTCGTTTTCTTCATCCAACTGCGTTGTTGGAGAAAGAGAGAGAGAGAGAGAGAGAGAGAGAGAGAGAGAGAGAACACTGCCAGGAACAGGCCAACATCGACACGTCAGCAGCTACTCGGCGACCGTTTCTTCGACGGGCGCGCTCTCAGCTTGCTCGCTCGGGTCCGGTGCGTCGGCCTCCGCTTGACTCCCAGCTTCCTGGGCTTCCTCGACATCAGGGCTAGCTGCATGGGCGGACGCCGCACTCGCGGCCGTCGCAGGGTAGGGAATATCAAAGGCATCACACCACTTCTCGATTTCCTGCACGACCGGATGCTGTGGGCCGTAGAACTGTTGCGATCCTTCACGGGCGAGGAGGAGGTGTTTGGTGGCCTCTGTGGTGTCATCGACCCACAGGAGAAACAGACCGAGCACAAAGGCAGCACGCGTGGGACTGGGGTGCGCCAGGCGAAAGCGTTCCTTCTGAATCGCGTGAATGCCGTACAGCATCTTGGACGCATCGGCTAGGTTTTCGCCGCCAAACGCGAGCGCAGAGGCGTAGCCTGCCGCCGCGTCATCACCAGCTTCCTCATCCTTGTACTTGACCAGCATCGCCTCGGCGGCTTTTTGCTCCACGACATCATCGAGTGTTTGCGTCAGGAAAAGGTACCAAATCTCCTTGACGGTGTCGTAGAGACTCATGGCGCTTTCCATCCCTGCCTTGGCCGCGAACACGTTGCCCAGGTCGAAGTAACTAAACGTGGTCAGCACGTGCTCAGGTCCGTGGAGGCAGCTGAGGTAGTACGTGGCACACGTCAGGTGGCTGACGGCCGCGTCCAGCTGTTCGTCCGCGGCGTACATGAGCCCAAACGTTTGGTGCAGCTCAGCCTTGGTCGCGGTGGACACCTGGGTCTCGTGCTTGAGAACGATGAAATGGGCCAGCGAGAGCATGTCCTCTGCGTCGCCATAGCGCTGCAAAAACTGCTTGGTTCGCGCAAGGTGGAAGTAGGACGGGACAAGCTCGACGCTGTTGGTGCCGTGGAACTTCTCGCGCAGCTTGAGCACCTTGACGCCAGCCTCCTCTGCGGCCTCGCCGTTCCCCTCCAGCAGCAGCTTCCTAGACTCCTCCTGCGCGCGATCGAGAAGGGTCATGATGACGGCAGACACCTTCTCGCGATGGTCCGCCCGTGCTCGCAGGGCGTCGATGCCCGACACGGGGGCGTCCAGCATGTCCATGAGCTCGTAGAACTTGCGCTCAATGTTAGACCAGCCCACGCCCGTGATGTCCAGCGGGTCGCGCTCAATACGCGCCAGCGCGGGCCCTTTCCTCGACGTGCCGTGGCTCACGTGACTGCCGGCGCCGCCGTGGTAGCTCGAGGACATCTCACCACGTGTATGTGTATGTGTGTGACGGAGCAACTAAAACTAGAGAAGTGCCGGAAAAAAGAAACGCACAGAAAAAGAAGAAAAAAAAAGAAAGGATGAGAAGACCCCCACCAACTAGAATACTTGCCCGTCTCTGAATGTGCGAAGGAAGACGGTGGAGCGAGAACAGAGGAGGGAGGGAATGGAGAGAGAGGTAGGGAACGACCAGCAGACATGCCGGAGGGGAATCATAGATGCAATGGTCGCGGAGGCGGTGACGGGGAAACGAAAACCGTCAGTTCTCGCAACAACAACAAAAAAAGAAGGCCACCCGAGTGCGAACGGCGACACATATATCACGCGAAACGCCAAGATGCCACGGTCCGACGACCAGTGCGAAAACATAATAATACACACAGACACATTGCCGCACTGATGAGTGACACAATGGAGTTTCATTCAACAGGAAATTAATGAGGCATCCGTGTCGTATGTGTGTCGTGTGCATGTGTGTGCGTGGGTGTATGCGTTTTGTGCGTTGTCTTCTTTCTTTCTCGGTGTGATTTGGGGGGGGGGGGGGGGAGTCGTCCCTGGAGGAGAAATTGCCGGTGGAGGGTCCCGTCCCCTACTTGTTTATCCGTATTCAATGAAGAAAAAGAAAGGTTAGTGAAAAGAAAAAATACACCAAATGGTGGCTTGTTATAAAATTTAATTGTGCACGCATGGCTGCAGGCGTCTTCCACAAACACCAAGAAAAGAAACATGTGAAAGACGACGAGACCACCGAACAACGAAGGGAACAAATCATGTTAGTGGGAGGAAAAACAACAGGGTAAGCAAGAGAATACAGATATAGTCCATTTCTTCCTGACGAAATCACACCTTTGCAGGCGGTCCGCCACAAGGGAAAAGAAATCCTCTGCATACCACTGAATTATGCCAGATTTACTCATCATCGCTGTCGAGCTTGATGCTGGTGCGCTGCGTGTTGAGAGACGGAGTAGCGTGGCCGAACTGAGGAGCGCCACCGCGACCGCCACGGAAACCGCCGCGATCGCCGCCACGGAAGCCGCCGCGATCGCCGCCACGGAAGCCGCCGCGATCACCACCACGGAAGCCGCCGCGATCACCACCACGGAAGCCGCCGCGATCACCACCACGGAAGCCGCCGCGATCGCCGCCACCGAAGCCGCCGCGGTCACCACCACGGAAGCCACCGCGATCACCACCACGGAAGCCACCGCGATCACCACCACGGAAGCCGCCGCGATCACCACCACGGAAGCCGCCGCGATCACCACCACGTCCTCCGCGAAAGTTGTTGGTTGCCTCGACGCGGGACACCTGGCGCACAGGCTCGTCATCGTCATCGTCGTCGGACACGGCGCGCTGGGTCTTCTTGCTGACCGGCGCCACGGGCTCGTCGTCGGAGTCGCTCTCCTCGTTGGCCGCAGCCTTCTTCACGGGAGCGGGCTTCTTCACGGGCTCGTCATCCGAGCTGTCGGAGTCAGCGACGGGGGCCTTCTTGGCAGCCATCTTGGGGGAGGCCTTGGGGGAGGCCTTCTTGGAGGCGGGCTTCTTCACGGGCTCGTCGTCGTCGGAGCTGCTGTCAGCGACGGGGGCCTTCTTGGGTGCGGGCTTGCGCACAGGCTCGTCGTCATCGGAGCTGCTGTCGGCAACGGGGGCCTTCTTAGCGGCCATCTTGGGGGAGGCCTTCTTGGAGGCGGGCTTCTTCACGGGCTCGTCATCGGAGCTGTCGGAGTCAGCGACGGGGGCCTTCTTGGCAGCCATCTTGGGGGAGGCCTTGGGGGAGGCCTTCTTGGCAACGGGCTTCTTCACGGGCGCGTCGTCGTCGGAGCTGCTGTCAGCGACGGGGGCCTTCTTGGGTGCGGGCTTGCGCACAGGCTCGTCGTCATCGGAGCTGCTGTCGGCAACGGGGGCCTTCTTGGCAGCCATCTTGGGGGAGGCCTTGGGGGAGACCTTCTTGGCAACGGGCTTCTTCACGGGCTCGTCGTCGTCGGAGCTGCTATCCTGGATCGGGGCCTTCTTGGCGGCCACCTTAGGGGAGGCCTTCTTGGAAGCGGGCTTCTTCACAGGCTCGTCATCGTCGGAGCTATCAGCCGCGACCGACTGCTTCACAGCAATCAGGGCAGAGGTACCAATCTTCTTGGAAGCGGCGACCACGGCAGGGTTGGCCTCCTCGAGGGCCTCGGCCGCACCGTTGTAGTGGCTATCCTTCAGGTAGCGGTAAATCTGAGCCTCGAGCTCATTCTTGGGCAGACGGATAGAAGACATGGGTATGTTAAAGCGGGAAAAGCTTCGGCAAGGGCATCACAACGGAAAGAAATAATCCGAGAAGAAAACAGATTTGGAGATAGAGAGAGAGAGGACGTAATGGTAGTGAATGGACGAAGTCAAAAGACGACGAGAAAAACAGAGTGAGGTTCGCGTGAACACGCACCCGTGAGGGTCCTAAACATTGGGCACGAAAAGACGGTGGACCATCTCGCAAAGAGTGGTGTATTCATCTATTCGCGGTTTTTTTTTCTGTGATGACGCACAACAACCCCCGGTACGCACACACGCACCGGGGTTCTTACACACAACGACAACACTATCGACAACGACAATACCGCAAGGAAAACGCAAACATCAGCATTCGTCCCCTCTACAGACGCCCCTTCGGAACACGCCAGTCGTAGCGACTGTGCTTCAGTTTCTTGCCATGACGGGATGAGGAGGCGCCGGGCTTCACAGCGTGCGGTGTGTGCACACGATTGAAGATAGATTCCTTTGGACGACCAACGTAGTACGGCTTAGTGGTGGTACCACACTTGTCACACGTTTCGCCTTGGTACACGCGCTGAGTCGTCTTGGTGACCCAGATGTTGTTCGAGTGCCATGTATGAGCGCACACGCGACAGTGGAAATCACCCACGCGCTTGGCGAGCGGTGGCGGCGTAAAGGGGATGTGCCGTGGTCTCAATAGGAGCGACAGGGTGCGGGCGAACATGAAGGACAATGAGCGCGCGCGCGAAGGAAACAGCAAAAGTGAAGAGACAAAGTGGGGCGGCACGCCGTACGTGCAGACTTGATTCGGCAAAAGGCGGGAACAGTGGTGAGAGCAGTAGGTGAGATGAGGTGCGGTGGAAGGCGAGGAGGCGGGGAATCAACTGGCTCGTAGTCAGCTGCACAACAAGAGGACGCACCCTGTCAGACACAGAGCGAAGAGAAGATGTTGTGGGAGGTGCGGCGCCGACAGTTGCCTGGAACGTAGCTGCAGAGGACCGATATGCAGGTGCGAATTCATGGGCTCTCCAGAGCCTTGTATCGCTGTCATGTCACGCTTTCGCCTAGTCCACGTTTTTCCACTTCTCCCGTGATCATCTCATTGTTTTGTTGTTTCTTCTGTGTTTCTTAGTGAACCTGTGTGAGTTAAATTCTCTCTATGCGTCATTCATTCTATCACTGCGAGTCCGCCTCTATTGACCGCTACGCAATATGCTGTGCGCAGGGTCAATCAACCACCCTGAGCATCTCGGGAGTCAGATCGAAAAAAAAAAAGTTGTCTCGACACGAACCTCTCACGAGCAGAGGTACGCGGCGTTGACGCATTCATTCAGCCAGTCGAATGATTGCACGTCAGCGACCAGCTTCACCGCAGCCAGCGCGGCGTGAATGCTCTTCTCCTTCCCCTGCAACGGCGCACAGCAAGTTTGCGCGAGAAAGTTCGGCGACATCTCCTTGCACTTGGTACAGACAAAGTCCTGCTGGTTAAAGTTGGCGACCAGCTGGTTCACCGACCGCACCAGCCGCGCCTCCACCGCGGTGGCCGAGACCGGGGCGTGGCACGCGCGGCAGCGGTAGCAGTCCACGCCGGGCTTCCGTCTGGCTGTCAGGTCGAGGTACGTGACCACGTTGCAGAAGCTGCACGTCACCGGCACCGACCGCCACGCCAGCAGGGGATCGGCGGACAGCTGCGCCTCTTGTGCGAACGGGCTGATGCCGCAAAGGCGCATGCAGTTGTTGCGAATCTTGCCGACCGCGCCTTGCGACGGGATCAGCTCCAGCACCTTGCACAGGCACTTGGCGTACTCCAACGCGGCCGCGTTCGGCGACCACGCTGTGTCCGACGCCCCGGCAAACGCCACGCGGCCGTCGCAGATGCGCTGCATCTCTTCAATCACCTGCTCCTGCACGCGCTGCTCCATCAGCTGCTGCAGGCGCAGCAGGAGGCGCTTCACCATGTCGTCGCCCTGGGTGGCCAGGGTCACCGTGGCATCCCGCGCCGTCTCTGCGCGGACGTCGCGCACGGCACGGGCCACCTCCCCGAGCACTGTGGCGATGCGCTGTCGGAAGACGGCGTGCAGCGCCGGCGGGAGGCGGCCGACGAGCGTGAAGGTCTGCTCCGTCTCGAGGTCCGCGCGCGCGCTCGCGTCGCCGGTGCGCTCAGACGACACTTGCTGCAACGCGCGGCTGGCGTCCATGAAGAGACCAGCAAAGTCGCGGCGATCGAGCACCACGAACGGGCTCCAGTAGCGCGTCGGCTGCAGCGAGAGCAGGGTCATCATGGGCTGGTCCTGTACGGAGGTGGTGACAAAGTTGGCGAAGCTGATGGCCTCCTCGAGCGAGTACTTGGGCGTCAGCACCACGACGGCCCGCTCGCTCACCATGACCGTGCGGCCGCCGAGCTTGGCCAGCCGCATCAGGACCCCCGTCAGCGCGCGGTGCGCCAGCCCGCCGAGCATCTCCACCAGTCGCGGCTCGTAGCAGTCCGACACGGGGTCGCGCAGCCAGCGCGCGATGTTGCTGAGCAAGGTGTCAGCAACCGGGTTCTTCACGGCCTGGCCGAGCATGTCGGCCACCAGGTCACGCAAAATGTTGAAGTGCGAGGAGACACCGCGGTCGCACAGGAGCTGCACGTTGGGGTCGTCGGCCTCCTGGATCATCTGCGAGAAGAGAATGGACACCACGTCGAGGCGCGAGAGGCTGAACTCGACGCTCCACGACGTGTACCCGCCGGGCATGACGACCTGCCGCGGCCGCTCATCCACGCGGTCAAAGGCGACGGCGGGGTCGGCGCTGCACCACAGCACGTGCGACCGCTTGTGCAGCGCGCGCGTGTAGAGCACGTCGAGCACGTGCACGCAGCTATCCTGCGCCATGTTGCAGATTGGGATGCCCGAGAGCCGGCTCATGGCGAGCCGCTCCTGCACCCACAGGATGGACGCGTAGTAGCGCTGCAGCAGCCGCCTCGATAGGAGCTGTGCCCAGCGGAAGGGGTCGCTGAGGAGCTTCTCATCCTCGCTGCCGCCCAAGGTGCGCAGGTACGGCAGGCCGCTCGGCAGTGCGCGCTGCTGCAGCAACTGCCGGGTCGACACGCTGCTCTGCAGCACGGCCAGCATCGGCCCGCGCGTGCCGCTGTCGAGTGTCTCCGTCAGCACGTGGCTGACGATGCGCCACGCCGCCGCTTGGTCCGTGGCGACATCCACCGTGACGGCCAGTGCGGTTGCCTCCGTGCCCAGCACCTGCGCGGCCTCGACGTTCAGCGCGGCCCAGTTCACCGTCGGCCGGGCGGCGGCGGCGGCCTGGATGAAGACCACCGTGGCCGCCCTCTCGTGCTGGTTGACGACCGCCAGCACACCACGCGTTTCCGTCGCGGCGTGGAAGACAAAGACGGTGCGATCGCCGACGCCGGCCAGGTAGTTGCTCGGGGCGGTCATGTCGAGGTCATCGAGAGTGAAGAGCAGCTCGCGCTGGGCTGCGGCGCCGCGTGCCTTGCTGTGCGCCACGTGGCCGCGCGCGTCCACCGTGACGCAGCAGCCGCCGGCCTCGATCATCTTCTGCTCGAGTGTGACAAAGGTCTCGTAGAGCCCGCACACGCCTTCGCTGATGCTCAGCTCGTTCAGGCGTCGGTCGCCATCGGTGCCGGGTGCGAGTGTCACCTGGTACAGCGCGCCGGGCTCCTTGTGACGGGGCAGCACCTTACCCGACACCAGCTGGGCCTCGCCGTCGACAAAGGCAACGCGGGCCTTCGCGTCGGTGTCCACCAGCACACGACGGGGCACTTGCACGCGCAGCGTGTAGAGGACCTTGTCGAGGGCGGCGAGCACTTGGACGTTGCCCGGGTCCTCGGGGACCTCGCGCACCTCGAGGATGTGCCAGACGCACGAGAGCGCCTTGGACTTGACATCGATCAGGTGAGCGTCGAGCAGCATGCCGCCGGCGTCACCGAGGCCCGCGGCATGCTCGGGCCCGGCTGCGAGCGCCAGACCGCCATCGCCACCCACACCGTGGCCGCGACTGCCGATGCCCATCTCCTTGCGCAAGCGTGCGCGGTGCACCCAGGCTTGCTTTTGATCCGCGAGCCACTTGGTCGTGCCACGTGCGTTGAAGAAGGTCGCGTCGAGTCCGCGCACATTGCGTGGCGTGAAGTACGCCTTCTGCACGTCCTGGGCGAGACCCGCCTCTTCCTCCTCGAGCTCGCGCTTCGCCCGGGCGTCGTCATCCTCGCTGTGCACGGACACAACGTCGTCGTCGTTTTCCCAGTCGCTGTCGCCGTCGTCCTCCTTCTTCGTGTCGCCCGTCGCCCGCTGTGGCTTGGGCAGGGCGGCCTGCTGCTGCGTGTCGTCGCCGAGCACGACAATGTCCTCCATGTCCGGCGCGGCGCGGCCTTCTTCAAGGGCGAGCTTCTTGGGCCCGAGCATGCCCATGAGGGACACTTGGCGGAAGCGCGAGGACTGGTGTTGCACGCGCTTGTGCAGCCAGTCGGGGTGCTTGACGCGCGGAACGGGGTTGGCGAGGTTCTGCAGCGCCGCCGGGATGGTGATGATCTTCTGGACACACGCGCTGAAGCGCAGCGTGTAGTAGTCCCAGTCGAGCAGCTGCTTGAGATCGAGCTCGTTTGACTGAAACACGTCACCGGTCCACTTGCGGAGAAAGTGCAAACGCACGGCCGGCTCAGTGCGGAAGATCGTCGTCGGGATGGCGCGCTCCGTCACGGGTCGGCCCGCGGGCAGACGGGAAATGACGTAGTGACACGCCAGACCCTTGTCCTTCACCATTTGCGGCCCCAGCACCTCCGCAATACGCCGCGCCGTGGTGATGGCAAGTGACTTCTGCGACTCGGGGTACTCGGACAGGCGGCGCGTCATGTTGCTGCTCTCCGTAATCTTCTCGAGGATTTCCTCGACCTCGTAGCCCTCGCCCTTGGACTCGAGCATGTCGAGCGCCACATTGGCGACGGCGGCGGCAGACGCGTACGCCTCGCTGAGGCTGGTGCCGTCGAGGAAGCGGCGGAACACTTGCGACTGGAAATCCTTGATGAGCATGAGCTCACCGCGCCGCTTCAGCTCGAAGCCCTTGAGCTCGGCGATCTTGCCGTCGGGGTTGAAGACCGCGTAGCGCTTCTTGATGCTCTTGCCTTCCTCGCGACTGGCCGGCAGCAGCATCGCCAGGTAGGGGCCGTCGACCTCAAAGTAGATGGAGCACTCCGTGCGCGTCTTGTACACACCGGGCGTCACCATGTCCTGGTACTGCGGATTGGAGTAGCGGTCATTCACCATCTTGTTGAGCACGACCGCGGGGTAGGAAATACTCACCTTGGACTTGGACGGGTTCGACGTCTTGAAGGTGAAGTTCTCGGGAAACGAGTGCGGCAGGCAGCACCAAATGCCGTCCGTGTCCAGCTCCAGCGTGACGCCAATGTGCTGCACCAGCGCGCGAGCCATCTGAATCAGCGTGGCACCGAGGTGTGTGACGATGCCGGCCATCTCCATGCTGGACCACCGGCTTCCCTTCCGCATCACGTAGCCGTAGAAGGAGTTGAGAATGCACTTGTGCGCGAGCTGCAGCGACTCCATCTGGACACAGCGGCTCTGGCACAGCTTCACCTCCTCGGGATCCTTGGCGTTGTCCAGGTTCTTCTTCCACTTCTTCAGCGCCGCCTTGTACTCGTAGCGACGGTCGCGAAAGAGGCGCACCGTGTCGACGTAGAAGGAGTTCTCGCGCTGGCAGACCACGTTCACGCACACCACCTCGCGCGACTCGTGCACCTTGCCGTAGGCCTTCCGACTATACTCGCCCAGGCGCTTCTTCAGCATGTTGAACTGCGTGTTCTCGCTCAGATTGTGGTACGCCTTGACGCCGTCTTCGTCGTCCGATCCGTCGCCATCGCTGCCGAGGCCGAACTCCTTCTGGATCAGCGCGTCCGCGGCCTCCTTCTGTTGCTGGCGGGACTCCTGGCGGTAGCCCTGGCCTCGGCCGCCCTGTCCGTTGCCCTTCTTTTTCCAGTCGTCCTTCTGCTCGTAGGCGGTGCCCTCCAGGACGTTGCCCTTGCGGTTTCCGTACGCCTTCTTCTGCACGGCCGCGAGGTCGGCCTGGTGCACGACAGCGGCGGCGAAGGACTCGTTCTCCAGCTGCGCCTTGACGCGCTGGAACTCGTACCGGCCGGCGGTGAAGAGCTCGCCGCGCCACCGCCACGACATGGACCGCTTGCACTGGAGCTCGTTCGTCGGCGAGTTGAAGCAGCAGCCCGCGCACACGTCCGCGGACGGGATCGCGTACGGCTGCAGTCGGTTTGTCAGAATAATGTTGGGGTACATGGCGCCGACGTCCAGGTGGTAGATCATCGGCGACTCCTCCAGGTGGGGGTTGTCCCGGAGGTGGGTGAGCTTCGCGCGCACCGCGGCCACGACCTCGTCGAAGTTCGTCACCTCCTCCATCTTGACGTTGTTTTCGACCTCCAGGGTGAAGCGCATGGCGTTCTCGACGTCGTCGATGAGATTTTGCATGGTGTCGGGATTGATGTCGAAGCGCAGAGGCAGGTCAGAGCGGTACACGCCGCTCCGCAGCGCCTCAACACGGCCACCCACGTACGTCTCCGTGTCGATGAGGTGGCCGTCGTAGAACTTCTCGCGCACCATCTCGCGCTTGTTGGGAAAGACAACGTTGCCCGCCTCAGCCTGCACCATGAGGAGCGACTCGCAGAGCCCACCGGAGCCCTTGCGCAGCACATCATCCGCGGACATGGGAATAATGGTGGCGAGCGAAAAGATGAACGGGTGCACGTACTTCTGGTAGAGGTACCAGGTGGAGACCGCGTCGGACACCGAGTACGACGCCATCCGCTGCGGCTCGTTTTGTGCGAGAGGAAGCATGTCCTCGGGGTCCACCTCGATCGGGTCGTAGCCGAGCTTGTAGCGCGTGACAGCCTTGAGGCCTTGGCTGCCTTGCGGCAGGTACGAGTCGCGCTTCACCCAGTAGAAGCAGTCCAAGTGCGGGATCTGCGGGTTCAGAAAGGCCCCCTCGGCGCCTTGGGAAAAGCCAATTTCACGCCGCATGTTCATGCCGTGAAACAGCGCGCGGGCGTGGATGAACGGAAAGTCAAAGTAGTCGCCGTTGTACGTGACGTACACGTTCGGGCGGTACTTTTGCATCTCATCGAAGAAGCGGCGCAGCGTCGCGGCCTCGTCGACCTCGTTGAACGTGTCGAAGAAGCCCTCGTACTCCGGCTTCGGTGTGTACTCGAACGCGTTGATGTCCTCTGTCACAATCTCGCGGTTGACGATCAGGTAGCCGCGGCCGTCGAGCATGTACGAAATCATGTAAATCTGATCCACCTCCGGCTGCGGAAACCGCAGCGGCGCCTTGGTCGTCTCAATGTCAAACGCGCACACGCGCGGCATCGCCGGCGCGTACAGGGAGTCGTCGCAGCGCACCACGGACGTCTCGCCGTCCTCGACGCTGACGTCGTACCAGAGGCCGCAGTAGATCTTCATGTCAATCGCGACGCGCATGTGGTACTTGACGTCGTACTCGCGCATGTCCTGCACCCAGTCCATCCAACGGGACGTGCCGCCGAGATTGGAGAAGGGGTCGTCTTCGAAGTTCTTCGCCATCGCGTCGGACAGCGAGCCGCCAAACTGACCCCAGATGGGATTGTCGCCGGACAGCTCTTGGTTGCGCTTCACGATCTTGTCGAGGCGCGCGCGCACGGCTGTCATGTCCTGGACATTGTGGAACGTGACCTTCAAGTACGTGCGCTTGCGGCCGCTGAGGTGATTGACGAGGTCGAGGTCCTCCTTTTCAACCATGGTGATTTGGCGAATCAGCTGTGGGCCGAACATGGACACGAGGCCGAGCTCCACCTCTCGCTCGTGGCCCTCGACGGCCATCACCAAGAGGTACGGGTCATAGTGCTGGTGGACGTGAAAGTGATCTCCAGCGTGGTCCTGCATGTACAGAATGAGCGCGGCCTTGTTGACACCCTGTGCCTGAACATCGTCTTGGCCGTCATCGAGGATCTCAGTGGTGGAGTGGTAGTGATAGAGCCATCCCGTTTTTTGTCCGCTTTCCAGGCGAACAGAGGCCATTCTGGCAACGCGAAGTGTGTCAATTAAAGACAAAACAAAAACAGAAAAAGAAAAGTGATCGCACACGCGACGAGCAATGTAGTGGTATGAGGAAGGTATCTATGAGAATGCGCAAAAAGTAAACAAACAAGAAAAAACACTTGTGCGCGCTACGGCGAGTCACGTGAAGTGCAACGGCATAAAGGAGGAGTGGAGATAAACACAGTGTGGGAGAGGAAGAGCTAATTCGGGTGAGAAGAAAGATAACACATTGCGATTGAAGCGGTTGCGCACGAGACACATCAATACGTGATGTACCGCAGCAAGCACATCGTGGAACGGTAAGAGCCGCCACGCGTGCCACCGCGCTGCACCGACCGGTGGTGGCCCCACGTGGGAGGGGTGTCTGGACGTGTCAATGACATGAGGAACGTCGTGCAGTGCGGTGACTAGGGTTAAAGGAAAGAAGAAACATGAGACGCTGGGTTTCTTTTTTTTGTTTGTTTGCTTCACCTGAGCTTTCACTATAGCGTACAGTTTGTGCTGTTGCTTCATGTTTTTGACATGGGGTGAATGGGACACATATATGCACATGTTCGATCTGTTGCAGGAAAAAAAAAACAGACAATTTATCGGAGCGCAGCTCACCAGTATTCCATCAAGAAGGTCGCGAGGTAGGCGGCGAGCGCCACATTGCCGCACAGCGTCACGCCGCCCTCCAAGGGCCGACGACTGGCGACGATGCTGGCCCACACGCTCAGCACCAGCGTCGTCGCGCGCACCGTGCGGCAGAGCCGGCGCCACAGTGGGAGGCGGCGGCTGAAGTCACCCATGAGGTATTCACATTGGGAACTTGCGACGGCTGTGCGGACTGGGTCGGCGCGCCTACTGTCGCCGGCCTTGGATGACACCGCACGGTCAGAGGGCGGTGCCTCGTCCTTCGCTTTCTTCGCCAGTGCGGCGAGCTTCAGCGTCTGCGCCGAGCGGATGGTGCAGAAGACAGTGCAGTACACCGCCGCCAGGCCCATTTGGATGCACGCATAGACAAGCCTCTGCTGCGCGGTGACGTGGTACCGCTCGGGATCCCAGAAGAGCGCCGGCGTGTCGCGCAGCACCACGTGGTTGCGAATCGTCAGGACAAGCCCGTTGAAGTGCGACGGAAACCAGCACGCCACGCACAACTCCACGCAGGGCCACCAGTAGTGGAGACCAGGCGCGAGCGACCACGGGATGGACCAGATGATCGTCTGACCCATGACGGCAGCCGCGAGGTCCACGTAGCACAGCGGAAGCCACGGCAGCGCACACCAGAGCGCGGTGGGGAGGGCCCAGAGAAGAGCCAGCAGAACGGCCCCCACCGGCGCGGAGCGCGTGACGAGCGGCCGCACCACGCACCGCGCGAGTGGCGCACCGACAACGCCGCACGCGAGCTGCACGACCACCATGCTCAGAATGAGCAAAATGACGGCCACGACAAAGCTAATGTAGATGGTGGCCATGTGCTCCATCAGGTTCGCCCACACCGGCACCACCTGCGCCTGGATCCACGCGTACTGGCACTCCTGGTAGCGCGGCGCGAGCCAGAGAGCCAGCAGGGTCAGCTTCTCCAGCGCCCCCATCTGCGCGGTCCGCGCGGCGTCGCTCAGCGTCGGGTCCGCGGACATGTCGCGGCACACGCGAAGGCCGGCCTCGGCGAGCGCGCCAGACGCCACCTCCATCACCAGTGCCACGAGAAACAACGCCCAGAGCGGCGTCAGGTGGTGCGACACGCGACGAAGAAAGCCGCGGTCGTGCGACGGGGCGAGCTGCGGGTTGCCACAGAAGCGCCAGCGCATCCACCCAAACAGCATGTAGAGCTGAAAGAAGAGGAGAACACCGCTGCCACCACACCGGGCAATGCCGGTGGTGATGGAGAAGTGAGCGAGCCAGCGACCGGGCCACACGCGCGTCCACCACTGCACAACGCTCGCCGACGGGGCGAGCAGCGGCAGTGGCACGGCCGGCAGCGCCGACAGCGCCGCCAAGTCGCGCGCCTGCACCGTCGGCGCGCTCACCGTGTTGTCGCCCACCGCGTAGCACAGGTACGTCTCGTTGAGCGTGCCGCCCACCGTGGAGAACGGCTTCCACTGGTAGTGGAATGCGTGCGTCACTGCCTTGTCCGTGTACGTGCCAAAGAAGAGCTGCAGTTGTGCATCGGGGTCCCCGGCCGCGCTCCTGGAGTCCCCGCGCAGCGCGAGGTAAAAGGCGTGAAGAGAGCCGCAAAAGGTGAAGGGGTAGACAGCCGCGTCCTCGCGCGTGGCGACGTGCAGGTCGGTCTCCAAGGTGGTGCTGTGCACGCCACTCATCAGCACGTAGTTGTGGTGGGCCTCCACCTGAAGTGCGTTGCCGACAAAGACGGGAGCACTCCCGCCGAGTGCCGGCCGCTGAGTAGCTTGGAACGCGGCGGCGTCGACCTGGTTGCCCTGCACGTAGGTGTGGTGGTGTTCGGCGAGCTCCGCGTCGCGGTTGTCGACGAGGACGCAGAACTCCGCGTACACGTGCTGTGGCTTGGCGCGGCGCTTCAGTTTGCGGCGCGGGGTGAAGCTGTACACAGTGCGCAGCACGAGACCAGGCGTGGCCTGCGAGCCCTTCTGCAGCACCGGCAGGTGCAGCTTTGTGGAGAGCTCCGTGGTCACGTCGGTGTCGCTGACCATGATGGATCGCGCCGGGTCGCGATAGAGGCTGAGCGTGGTAGACTTGATCTTCTCCGACGGCAGCGTGGTGTAGCCCAGCAGCACCGTGAGAGTCTTGGAACCATTGTAATAGCCTGTGCCGTCGGTCTCATCGAAGACGGTGAACAGGTTGGCATCGAGCGGCTCCGACGGTGAGGAGCCGACGCAGATCTCCTCGAAGCCCTCGTACAGCTGCTCCATCATTCGCGACTTGACGAGGCGGCCGCCGCTGGTGGTCTTGAGCGCGGCCATCTCAAAGGCCCGCTGCTCGGCCAGCTGCGCACTCGCCCCGGTGACGGTCTCCACCACACTCGGAAACAGGCGGGTGCGTGTCGGGCTGTGCGTCACGTCGCTCGGCAGCCAGCTGTCGCGGTAGAAGTACTCGGACGCGTTCGGGAGCAGCGCCGCGGACGCCAGCGACGCGGCCGAGGCTTGCAGAAACTGCAGCGAGTACACGAGGCCGCGGTGGTCCATGGGCCAGCCGCACCAGCGCAGCACCTCGGTCGAAATATCGCGCCGCTTCACCACCGACCCGCCCTGCGCGCGTGAGAGGTTCGCCAGTGCCGACGGTGCCTCGCCTGATCGGGCCACACGCGGAAACGAGCGCTGCAGCGCGCCAGAGGTGGACGGCACCACGTCATCGAGCGCACCGCCATTGACGGCGAGCAGCAACACGCGATCCAGCCGCGCGGCCAGATCCACAGGGGCGACGGCCGACAGCTGACGAATGAGGTCGATGGGGGAGTCGTGGGGAAGCACGTGCGTCGTCCAGTCGTCTGCGGTCAGTGTGGGCTGGTCAGTGAGCAGCAGCGCGGACCGCGTCGCGGCGTCCGAGATGCTGCGGAAGAGCCATGCGGTGCTCACGTCGAAGAAGAGCGGCTGATAGCGCACCGGCGAGGCGACGAGCACGATGCCCGCGACCAGCTCGGGGCTGAGGATCGCGGCGAGGATCGACAAGGTGCCGCCGAGCGACTCGCCCCAAATCCACATACCGCCGTCGCGCGTGCGCTGCACCTCGTCGCGAACGCGTTCCTGTACGGAGAAGCGCTCGAGATGCTGCTGTACCTGCTGGCAAATCGTTTCCGTGCTGCGCGGGCCCGTCTTGTCCGTGTTGGGCGGGCGGCACAGGCTCGCCGCGTACTCCTCTCGCGCCTTGCGAAGAACTTTATTGCCCTGCCCTTCCAGGCGGTGCGCCTCGAGCGCTGCCTCGTACAAGCTTGTGCGTGGTGAGCTTTCGGCCGCGTCGGCTTCGCCTGCTGACGCACTGCCCTCACTGTCGTCGTCGGTCGCCGTTGTGTCTAGAAGGAGGCTCTCGGCATCGAAGATCGGGTTCACTGGCGCGTCGAGCGTCGTCTTGTGCGCGCGCAGGAACTCGTGCATGAGCACGTGCAGCGAGTGGTTCAGGAAGCGCGCGCTCTTAATGGTGAGCACGCCGCTCTGAGTGAAGGATTCCTCGATGAAGTCGACCGTGAACAGCTCGGACGCGAGCACGGGGTGCGACGTGCGCACCACGAACGCCTCCGCTTCCTGTCGCACCGTGCGCGGTATCGGCTGGCCCTCCTTGAGTGCCTGCCAGGAGCCGTCAGCACGCATGGCATCTACAATGTGGGCCTTCGTGTCGTCCGCAAAGCTCCTGTGCGCGGCAACTCGCAGGTTCACGTTGGCTTCGTACAAGAAGCGCGCGAGCGAGCGGGCACACGAGTAGGAGCCGGCGTTGCCGTGCACGTAGACGATCGGGACACGAGTGTGCGGACCGTGGCGACGTGGTGAGGCGAAGGCGTCGGCGTAGTAGTCGTACGTGCGGAACAGGCGGTAGTGCGGCTCCCTATTGCCGTCTACGACGGACACATTGACCTCGGTGAACAGAGGATACATGACTGGGTTGATGGCGAGGGACGGCACCCGGCCAATCCGCATTGCCCAGTGGTAGCTGCCGGCGGCAAAAAGCACGACGAGAATGACCAAAGCGACGTAAGAGGTGAGGAAAAGAATGCCGCGCCTCACCATCTTGATGGAAAGGAAGGCCATTTCTGTTTTCTCGGTTTTTTTTTTCGTTTTGTTTTGTGTGTGGCTCTTTGTACACAGACTGACCCGAAGGCACGCAAAGAAACAAGAAAGGCGATGTGGGAGGAAG
The DNA here is from genome assembly GCA_030849645.1 of Wallacemonas sp. Wsd. Taxonomy (NCBI): domain Eukaryota; phylum Euglenozoa; class Kinetoplastea; order Trypanosomatida; family Trypanosomatidae; genus Wallacemonas; species Wallacemonas sp. Wsd. The sequence goes on along the minus strand of JASANQ010001305.1, from coordinate 95,689 downwards.
GGTGTCGAAAATAAGCAAGGTTCAAGGTACACGGTCGGTACAGCAGGGGAATGTCGGACACGCCAGACTGAAGCTGGACAGCAACAACAACAACAATAAAAAAGCATCACATGAATGACCACCACCGGTATGGTTGGTGCGCCTGCTCCGTAATACCTGGGAGTGTCGCAAAAGAGTATTCAGTGACGCCCGCCCGTCGACGACAGTCTTCTGCGGCGTGCAACGTTATAGATTCGGCAGTTTTCCTTTTCATAAGTTTACAGGGTGCTGAGTTAAAAGAGAGAAGCAGACGAATAGAACTACTTTCCGAAACAACAGACGCGGTGAAGCAGCCAACCACTACTGCCATCAAGAGAGCAACAATAACAACACCGAAAAAAAGAAGTATATTTTCATGTGAGTAGTGCGGCGCGAGCAACGGCTCAGACACCTAGGTGGTGTGCTGCGGCGTCAAGGCTGCGATGATGGGGAGCGTTTTGACTCTAGCCGCGGAAGCCGGTGGCGCGTGCAATGTACACCTTGCCACCGCCCTGCTTCTCCGCCTCCGCCTCCATGATTTTCGTCTGGCGGTGCTTGAGAAAGATGAGGGCAACGAGCGTCAGCACCTCCTCATCAACCATGAAGAAGGTGGCCCAGAGGGCGAACCAGATGACCCAGTAACGCAGGAGGGTCTCCGTGAGGCGCTCCCAGAAGTCCAGCGGCTTCTGTGGCTTCTGCACGCGCAGGTCAAACTGGAGCTCGGAAGAGCGGGTCGATTCGTGAATGCCGGCAGACTCAAAGAAGGACACCCCGCTCTCCGCACCAGGCGTCACCACCATCGTCTTCCACAGCTTCTCCGAGTCGACCTCCTTCAGTTCAAAGTTGCCGTCCGCCTTGATGACGGGCAGCTCCATCAGGCGCAGCAGCTCCTCCTCGCTCTTGATGTCGGACAAGGGCATGCCCAGCACAAACCAGCGACGGCCGCCTGTCAGTGCGAAGCGGTACTTGCCGCTCAGCTCACGCTCGAGCAGCAGCAGGTCCTTTAGCAGTTTCTCCGAGTCGGACGTGGTCTCGCGGTCCTCAAGAAGGTAGTCGTGCACGGTGCGGGTGATGACGGTGTCGCGGCGAATGTCGAAGTTGAAGTGGTTCAGCGCGAAGCGCGTGCCCTCGCCCTTCAGCTCCGTGGGGCTCACCGCACGCTGGTAGTAGCCGGCCGCCATGATCGCTTCGTGCAGTTGCAGGCGCACCAGCGGGTCGACGCAGGTCTTGTTGTACAGCACAGCGCGGAGTCCATCGACACACTCGTTGAACGCCTTCATTGTGTTGTGCTGCACGTACACGGTGCTGGCGTCCTTCAGGGCCGTGAGCGGCGTGGCGAGGTCCACTCCACCGAGCACATCCTTGCGTTCATCCAGCGCCTTCTTTGCGTTTTCAATCTCCGCCTCCGTCAGGAAGTGAGGCCCGGTCAACGTCGCGTTCGGCACCAACGCAGAAAAGAGATGGATGCGCGCGAGGACTGTGCGGCGAAGCATTCTAAGCAAATGAGGAATATCGTGTGTGTCGTTGTATTTGTATGTGTCGGTTTTTCTCTCTCTGACACGGGAAGAAAAAGGTGTAGTCGACGATTATAGAAAAAGTACGGGTAAAGGGAACAGGTGTTGAATGATGGAAAAGTAGAGCGCGATGCATGCGCGCCGATATTGTGACGTATTTTTTAGAGATGTGCAAGCAGTATCTGCTCTCGCTCTCTCTCTCTCACCACGTCCAACAAGGGAGTGATTGCCCGACTGCGGCAGTCATCAGACACAACTGCGGTCTGCTACTGCGGCGTGATGTATATCTTCTTCATCCTCTTCACAAGGAGAAAAAGTGCCAACCACAACAGTGACGCACAGGAAAGGCGGCTTCGATTCTATTCGTTGTGTGCGTTTGCTTTGCCGCTGTTCTTTTTTTTTTATATACTTTATCTGTGGAACACGTTTGTCAGCCAAGCGTGTGGACATCGATCCGGCGATAGTCCGCCCACAGCTCGCAAGCGAACAAGCAATATACAAGGTGCTATGTAACATCAGGCGTCCAGCGCGAACAGGTAGCGGTTATGCAGCTCCACGCCGAACAGCTTCTCGGACTTTTTCGCGTAGTTGAATTCAATGCGATCATCGTCGTTCTCCTGTGGTGCTCGCTCAGTTTGATCAGCAACCGTCGCGGTGGCTGGTGCGACCGGCGCAGCTGCTTTGGCATCTGTCGCCTGCGACGTGGTCGGCCGACGGCGGGGCTCCAACGACAGCTTCTCGCGAATGAAGTCGATGAGCGCGTCGAGAACCGGCGTGGGCAGCTTGTCGAGCAGGACGTCGATCGAGTCCCCCTTGCGCACGCGGCCCTCCAGACGTGCCAGCATGGTGGGCAGCTGGTCCCTGGGCATCGCCTCCACCTCCTCCCGCAGCGCCGGTGGCAAGTCCCCGGACTGCACGGCGGACAGATTGGCGACGTAGGCCTTGCGCTCATCCATGACACGCCGCTCCTCGGCCTGCAGGCGCGCCTGCCGCTGCCTCTGCTCGTCCAGCGTCCGTTGGCGCGCCGCTTCGACAGCGCGACGTTCCTCCTCCTCCACCTCTGTCACGTCGCGCTCTGGTGCCGTTCGAGCGCCATCCGTCTCGTCGTGAAGGCGCACGGCCACGGTGAGCTTCAGCGTGTGCGTCTTGCGCACAAACTTGGCCTCACGGACGTCGTCGCTGACGGGGTAGTCAAACACCACGGTGAGAAACGCGCCGCGGCTGTCGTCGTCGGTGTCGTCCTGGCCTTCAACGTCATCGTCGTCCACGTAGAAACATGCCAGCCTCTTCGCGCTCAGGCGCACGTCGACCTCCTTGATCGTTTGAATGTTGGGAATGAACAGTTCCACACGGTACAGAGCGGGGACGTTCTCCTTGAAGAACGGGTTCAACGACGGCTTCGCGTGCGAGGACCAATCGTAGCTGCCCTCGGGCTGCGTCTTGACGACGGCCGCCGCCTGTGGCCGGGCCGCGGTGTCGGCAGCAAGTGGCTCTCTGCGGTTCTCGCTCTCACCCGCCGCCCCATCTCCGGCAGGGCTTGCGGACGTTGACACTTCCTGCACAAGCGGCGTGCGCGCACCTTGCGTGCCCCCGGCCAGCGTCGGAGCGGTTCCCTGCGCGCCAGACGCGGGCAGCTTGATTTCGTCGGCCATGGCGTTCTTGGCGACGTTGGTGGAAAGTCGGATTCTCTGCGGCTCCAGCTTGCCTTTTGCGACAAAGTTCAGGTTGCGGAACTCGTCGGCGTTCAGCGTGGGCTCCGACTTCTGCTTGATCCACTGCATGCTCAGCGCAGCGACAAATCGACGGAACTCGTGCTCCTTCTCGCAGCGTGCAATGGTGGAGGGGTTCACAATCACGTCGTACACCTTGCACGGCTTGCCGCTCTTATCCTTCTCTGGACGTGCTTGACCACAGCTGATCGGCACGCGGAACTTCACCTCACCGTCGCCGTCGCCGGCCGTCTCCGGCATGGGCATCGGCTCGCCAATGCGCTCATGCTGGCAAATGTTGATGAACACCTTGCCGCCGCCTGCGACGCCACACTTGATGCAAAAGCCCGGCTCCGGGAGCACAAACATCCACTGCCCGTGCTCGTCGGTCTGCACCTGTTCGAGCTGCTTCTTGGTGTCTTTCAGCGTCTGCTGGTGGAGCTTTTCCTGCAGCTCGCGCAGCCAGCCGTCGCGGCGCGGGTCCCCTTCCTTTGGCATCTGGCTCAGCATGTCCGCCACGCCGCTGTCCTGACCGCCGGCCCCGTCTCCACCGAGGGCCTTCTGGAACATCTCCATGAACTGGTTGTTCTCCAGAAGCGCCTTGGCCGCGTCCTGTGTGGAAGCCATTGTCGCGAAATGCGCCGTGCACCGTGTGCTAGTAGCGTGCTTGTTGGGCTGCGGTGTTGAGTAGCCACTTGATGCGAGTAAGATGAGATGGAGTGAGGGTGTGTAGAAGAAAGCGATGATGGAGAAAGTGATGCACTGGGCGAATATTGTATTGGAACAAACGAGCGAAAGCAAGTGACAATGGGCGGAAAAGAGCCAGGTGGGTCGCGCGAGAGTGGGAGAATGACCTAGTGAATACGTGACTGGTCACGCCCACACAACCACATGCCAAGCAAAGCGAAAAGAAGCTCGTAGAGTGGTGTCCCGTCTCATGGGATTCATGTATTTTCTTTTTTTGTGAGCATTCGACCCTGTGAACACGTGAAGAGAAGCTGTGTCATGCTACAGACGGCTCCACTGCAAGACATCTGCAGCACGGTCCACCAAGCGCGTCCTTTCTCTCCTCCCCCCTTTTGTTTTACGGACGGAACTGGTACATCTCCTGCAGATCGACGGGATTCGGCTTCCCGTAGTAGGGCAGCTTATTTTGCATGACGGCCGCCTCCGGGAACGCCAGCAGTTCGCGCACAAAGTGGTCAAAGCTCGGCGCCACGTAGTGCGGCAGCTTCGACACGGACGTCTCGAGCCACTCGTGCTCGCGGTCGCCCTCGGAAAGGGTGCGACGCGCCGCCGGTGCCTTGCCAATACCGGTGAGCACGTGCACGCTCGTCCACAGTCCACCGGCCGCGTTGGCGCCGACAATATCCGTCTCGATGTTGTCGCCGACCATGAAGATGGCGCGCATCTGGTTCGGGTCCCAGCCCAGGCGGGCCGACTGCCGCCGCAGCTGCTGCGCCGCGTACGCATAGGCAATCGCGCGCGGCTTGCCGTACATGGTGACCTCGAGCCCCTGGCCGGTCACACTCTCGAAGACGGACGCCATCATCTCGCGGAAGGCACCCTGGCCCAGGCGCGGCAGTGGCGCCTCCGTCGCCCAGAGCAGGTCGTCGCCGGAGATATGGTAGGGCATCGTCTGCGTGCCCGAGACGTAGCGGCCCACGTGACCCAGCGGCGCCGTCAGCACGTCGAGGATCGTCTGAATGTCGTTGAAAGCGTCCTGCGGGTCGGTGAACTGAAGCACCGCGGCGAGGTCCGTGTACGGCACAGAGCCCGGCTCCGCACGCTGCAGCGCCGCGTCCCATCGCTTGAAGGGCACAGACTCGGGGTGCTCGCACTGAAACTGCGAGATCGACTTGGCGCGCTCGAAGCCGTACTCGCGCGCGACCGCCGCACAGCGCGGCGGTCCGACGATGAGCACGGCCTCGTGGCGGTACTGCGGCACGAGCAGCCGCATGGGCGTGTGGGCGAGCTGCACCTGGTCGGCGTGGATTTCCGTCCCCAGCATTTCGCTGAGCTCCGCCGCCTTCTCGGCCTCGCTCTTGCCACCGCCATTCGTCATGAACAGAAACGGGATCTTCAAGTTCTGCAGAACCTGCACCGCCGTATCAGCGCCAGGGACGAGCTTCTTTCCGCGGGCGATGACGCCGTCGATGTCCATCACTAGCGCCGCCGTGCCGTGAAGGGGCCACCGCAACTCGGTCGCGGACTTGGGCGGGACGTACCCAACGAAGCGGTACGGGATCTTGTCGAGCATGTCGCGCTGCAGCTGCGCGCGCGTTTCGGCCGAGTACGAGCCGCTCGCCTTCGCGCTGTCGTCTGGCGCCGAGGCGGCGTTCTCCTCGTCGCCGCCCGGTGCGTCGGCCTGCGAGAGCGCGGACGCGTACTCGCCCCACGCGGCCATGCCGGACTCCTCCATGTACCGCTTCGGCGTGGCGCCGTACGGCAAGAACGACTGGCGCTGCTCCCAGACCGCCTCATTGTGCGCCTGCATGTCGTCCAAGCGCCGCAGCTCCTCGGGAGGGATGGTGTCCATCTCCACACTCTCCTCGCGCAGGCGCTCCTCGCGCGCCGCCTGGCGACGTGCCGCCTGCGCCGGGTTGCGGGTCGTGAAGACACCGCCGTAGTACTCCTCCGCCGTCTTGCCATCGCGCTCCCATGGAGGGACAAAGCGCTTGCGCGACACCGGCGTCAGCGTCAGCGCCGCTGCAAGGCGCGTCGATTGCACACGCAACATGAACAAAAGTGGAGAGGCCGGGTGAGCGGGAACAAAGCACGCGCACAAAGACACAAAAGGAAGCTTCTCACCCTGTGAGCAACAACAGCCAAAAAAAAAAAAAAGAAGGAGAGAGGGAAAGAGAAAAAGAGACAGGATTTTTGCATCATTAAGGAGGCATGCTGTGGGTGGAGGGGGACTTTCAGCGACCAATCAGTATAACGACATACGCTGAGAATAGCAAATTTTGTGATCAGAAGCAAGCTGAGTAACAGGCAACGAGTAAGCACTACTAGTTGCTGTGGAGGGATCATGCGAGTGTACGGTTTTTGCGGGGTAAAAAAAAAGAAAAGCCGGGGATCGCCTGATCGGCATAGACACGGATTCACGGCAGACAACAAAAGAAATGCCAACACCGGGTAATTGCACGGATAGTTTGACTCTCATATTTATTTTTCCTCGCTCACACGCACTGTCAGTCCTTCTTCATTCGGGGGAACGTCGAGCTGCTCGCCCTGGCAAGAGGAATGTCGTAGCTGTTCTGGTTGTAGTGGTGCAGCGTGTCTTCAATGGGCAGCTTTGCCTTCTGGCGCAAGCTTTCAGTGGACTCCTTGAGGGCGGTATCCACAACCACAATCAGCACAACGACGAGAATGTACACGGCAGCGAGTCCCACGTTGCCCATGTTCATATTCTCAATCGCTCTCGGTGTGCTGACAGCGGCGAGCAGATCGCGCAGTGTGAGTGAGGCCATGGAGGTCTGGCTGGCTTGGGCCACCGCTGCGTAGACGGTCGTGGTCGTCGTGAAAAAGACTGCAAAGAGTACAACAACGAGCACAATCGGGCCAAAGATCAGCGAGAGCAGCATCAGCGCGCCCTTCACGGCGGCCACCGGATTGTAACCCATTTGTGTGCGCGCGTGGAGCAGTACTGGGCGAGGAGGGCAAAGTGCCACAACAACAACAACAAAAGGAATGGGGACCAAAGGCAAGAAGAGGAAGCGAGAGTGATTGAAGTTGAAAGAGAGTGAATGTGCATGTCCAGGTTGCCCATCCGAACAGCGCACTGATGCGCGGAGAACCAGAACGGACACCCGACGGCTGTTGTTTTAGGTGGTAGGCGCGCATGGCTTTTCCGTCACGCAGCAGAGCCAACTCGCTTGTGGCTGCTGCGCATTGCGCAAGGGCGGCTGTCGCAATGCGTCGCCACCATCAGCATTGCCCGATGTATCTTCAAAAGGAACACATTGTACAAGGCGAAGAGCGCCAGAAAGGGTCCGCACCAGTTTGTTCCTCCTCTTCAGCGCTTCCACATGTCGTGTTGACGGTTGTGATGAGGTCGTGTGACCAAGTTAGAAACAACAACACCCATTGCATCATCGCCTGCCCTACAGCAATTCGTCTTTTTCCCCCTATTTCAGTCCACCGAGGAGTGTCAGCGCGGTGTGAAGACGAAAATAGGAAAACAAAAATGCAAAATAAAAAAAGCGGCAGACTCACCCAAACTGACAACAACAGAGGAGCAAATGTTTTGGTTGCATATGTGTGCTTCTTTTTTTTTCTTTTTCTTTCCCTGCACCCGACAGTGAACACGCCCGCAAGAGAGGATTAGATGAGGCGCTTCGACTTGAGGTGCTGATGGAAGCCCTGAATGTAGTCCTGCGTGCGGCGCGCCACTTCGCGCTCCTCGTCGTCCTTCTCCTTGGCGCCGAGCCACTCCGTCATGTCCGTGCCGCGCGCCTCGCCTTGGAGCTTGCCGCGCTTGATCTCCAGCTGACGCGCCTCGCTCTTGTTCTGCGCCGCCGTGACGGCGCGGCGCTTCCAGAACTGCTCGTGGTACTCGTTGGCTTCGTGCTCAAGGCGGATGGGGTCCTTGTTGCGCAGCACCTCAATGTCATTGAGCAGGTCGCGTGTACGCTGATCGAGAAGGTTCTCACCAATCTGGGCCTGCATGGCGGTGTTGGCCTTGGCGATGCGGTAGCGCGCAAGCACCTGGGAGCCAATGAAGATGACGATCAGGCCCGCGAACCACTTGTGGAAGTCCGTGATGAACCAGTACCACGAGGCAATGTGGTTCGTCGGGTGAATGTAGACGGCCTTGGTGGTGTTGCTCAGCACAACAATATTGCGGCGCTTAGGCTCCTCCGTCGCACCGAGGGCGGTCGACGACGAGTTGCCCTGCTGCTTCTCTCCCTGGCTCTGCTGCTGCTGCTGCTGCTGCTCTGACTTCTCGTCGCCGGCTGCGTTCTCCGCACTGGCGTCCGGCGCAGCGTGCGCGGCAGCAGCTTGGAAGCGACGAGCCTGACACATGGACTGGGAGCCAAGGGCGGCGGCCAGCGGCAGCTGACCAACACGGAAAACGAGACGCTTCATCACCGCAAAGGGAACACGGGCAAAAGAAAAAAACGGCAAAAAAAAAGGAAAGGGGGTACGCGGAGGCGCAAAAGTGAAACTTGATGTCGTTGTTGAGGCGAGAGTACAAATGCGTCATGGAGAGAATGGAAGTGAGGGAGAACAGAGGGAAGCAGTGAGCGAGCGGGTGCCAGGTCTAGCAGCGCGTGCAGACACGAACAATTATCGGTGATACTGAACCGAATACGGGAGGGGTGGCGTGCAGTGAGCCGTCAGATTGAGTTGAGCAAGACGTGCAGACGTATCAGCAAAAAAAAAAAAAAGGGAACGAAAAAGCAAACAGGAAGCGAGAAAACAGCAAAAGGGAAAGGAGTGAACAGAGGCAAGAATGTGCGTCACTAACAAAAACAGGAATCGGCCAACGGAAAGGTCAGTCAGCAAAGATCGCGCTCGCTTTTGCTCACCCAGCGCTTGCCGGCCAAGATGGCGGTGCGCCGTGCGCACAGCAAGATGGCGGAGGTGAACAGCGCACCAAGGGCGAGCGACGCCGCGAACAGGCACACGAGAATCCACCACGAGTGTGTCACGTGACCCCGCGTTGTCGCGGCGGCCGCGGCGGCCGCCTCCGCACGCGCGCGACACGACGGCGTCTCGACAACCCAAAAACCGGGCCCTGGGCTGACGTGTGGGCAGCGGGAAGCCGTGTCCGCCAGCGGTGTCACATTGTCCAGGTTCATCAGGGGATAGCCGTCCTCGGGCTGCTCCGTCGGCGGCCTCATGGTTTGCCGCGCGGCAGTGCCGTGGGGACGGGGCGTACGTGGCGGCTGCGTGATGGCCGCCGCCAGAATGAGAGACCCGTCGCGGCGTTCCTTCGCCGTGACGCCCGCCGCACGGCCGGAGACGGCGAGGAAGAAGGTGCAGTTGACGTAGCGCCGCGCGCGGTATGTGTCCATGTCCGTCACGTAGTAGCAGCCCCTCGCACGGGCGGCGAGCTGCGCGACACGGAGGCCGTACTGGAACTCTTCCGCGTGTCGCAAGGCGCACCGATCCAGTGGCGACGTCGAGGTCAGGGGCGGTGGCGCGAGGGCCAGGGCCGTGTGCGCCGCGGTGGAGAGGCGCAGGCCGCAGCGAGCGCCAAAGGAGGACGGCACCCAGGTCACAAGCGGTGCTGTCGTCTCGCGCTGGTCGGCGGCGGTGCGAGAGGGGTACAGAGAGAGGGAAAGGCACATTTGGCTCGAAGTGTCAGCGAGGAACAGGTGGAGGCGCAAAGGGTGCAGCGTGTCATCCTCGTGGTCCTCCAAGAGCGTCGGCGACGGGGACCACTCGGCGAGGTCGGCCAGCGTGAAGTCGGCGCCGTCACCGACGTGGGTTTCCGCGCGAAACGGTCCCAGACGCAGCTCCACCACCTCGTCCAGGATCACCGCCTGCCGATCGCCTAGCCTAGACGAGGGAGAGGCGGAGAGAGTGACACTCGCAGTCGTGTAGTTGACAAGTGGTATCTGAAGGGGTGCGAGACCCTTTCGACCAATGTCTGCCGACACGCCGGTCTGCTCCGCGGTGGAGAAGACGCGGCAGCCGCTTGTGAAGATGGTGTTGCTCCGAAATCCAGCCTGCTTGAGGAACGATTGCGCCTTGGCTGGTGCGGTGTCGGCGTAAAGGTTGACGGCGTTGAGCGACAGTGCCGACGCATCCGACACCGTCGCCAAGACCGCCACGAAAACCAAGAGAAGCAGACTGCACACCGTCATGCGGACTACTGCAGGGCAAACTAAATATATATATGTGTGTGTGTGTGTGTTGGAGCTTCGTGACGATGTGCGTGCGGTGGGAAGCAACCGCAGGAAAACAGCTTCTGTGGAGCAAACGGTTCGGAAAAATGGAGCGGAGTGGGAGTGAGGTGTGTGCGAGCAGGGCATTTGGGTTGCTGTTGCTTCGTTGTGGCGTTTTTTTTTCTTCTGTTCTTGCAACTTCTCAGCGATACGATTTTTGTTGAAAGGCAGAATCACGCCACCAGTTCTGACAGCTATCGATATGCTGTGGTGCACCAAGTGCTCCGATTGAAGTGGGATGGTGTCATGCACGTTTCGCAAAAAGCGTATATGCTCATGTATGGGGTACTGTGTATTTTTGTTTGTTTTCGTGACACATCGCTTCTGTTGTTCTCAATTGCTCTTGTGTACTGTTACCCCCATGTCAACCAAAAAGTAAGCATCAACGATGGAGAGAAAGCGGTGCGCGTTTCGCCCACCGATTCGTGTCCTTCTATTATTATTAGTTGTTTTGTGGTGGAGACACGAGGGACACTGTACACGAACTTCCAACAAACGCACACAAAAATACACACACGGCACGCGGACAAATATATATAGATGTATACCGCACAACGCATCACAACATGTAGCAAGCGAATGAAGAAAAAAAAATGGGAAAACGAAAATGGTGAGTGAACGCGAAATGTTCCTGTGAGGGCAAAACAAAACGATGGGAATCAGTTATGTGTCGTTCGCGCCACACGGGAACGCGGCACCGACCAAAACAACAACAACAACAATGCCCAGTGGCACATTTGCGGTGATATGCTGGACAGCACACACATATATATATATAAATTCCTTCAATTTGCTCGCGGACTGACACATGCACACAGGGAGAAAAAAAAAGCATGCAGCGTCAGAATGTGAGACGGTGAAAACATACAAAGAAGCAACAAAAGCACACTGACACACTCATGAAAAAAAAAAATGTGAGAAAAACAACAACAACAACAGCGTCCTGCAAAAAGAATAGCACACGAGGAGAAGAGATAATACGAAAGGAAGGACCAACAACTTATTCTGTAGGCACGCTTGCTGTTTTGCTTGTCTCTCAGTGCCCCCTCTCGTTCTCTCTCTGGATGTGCCTTCGTCTTCCCGTGTGAATTGCCGTTCGCTAGTACGTGCATACTAGAGCACTATCGAAAAAAAAAAATGTAGGTGTAGAGACGGTGATAGGAGGGGAGAAAACAAAACGCACGCAGAGACACGGGTCGCGTGTCGGGCTTGGAGCCTGCTGCGGGTCAGGCAGAGAATGGTGTTAACGGAATATGACGATGTAAAATAATAAGGAAAAAAAAACGACGGCGTAAGCGAGCCACACGAAGCGAAGCGAAGAAAAAAAAAAAAGAAGAAAGCGATCAAGCACAGCCACGCCCGGCCCTGAGCATGCAGGGAACAGGTCTACGAGGAGGAATCATGGCGGTGGTTCAGTGAGGTCTGTCCGCCTCCGCACTGCCCATATTGACATCTCATGTTGTGCACTGAAAAAGAAGAAAGAAAAGAAAAAAAAACGGTGCCTCTGTGAATGTCTGTGGGCGCACAACAACACCCACACATATGCACATCGCACCACCGCACCTGGACGGAAAGTTTCCATTAGGCCGACACCAACGCATCGCCTTCTCGCTCCTCACTGGAGACCTTCCAGTCTTCGGCGACATCGTCCGCGGTGCGTCGGTAGGACCCGCTGCGACGCTCCGCGCTTGTGAGCGTGATGGCGCTGCTCAGGAGCGCCTTGACCGAGCGCATCTCCTTCTCGCGGCCGCGGACCTCCTCCTGGACCTGCTCGCGTTGCGTCAGTAGAATGGCAATACGCCGGTTGAACTGGGCGTAGAGCTCCTCCGTGTCGTCCGTGGGCTGGCGGACAGCGAGGCGGCTGGCGCCCATGAGGCCGCGCTTGGACCGCCGCATCGCACGCAGCTGCTCTTCTAGAATGTTGACAAAGTCCATGCGCTTCGCGATTTCCATCTGGAGCTGTTGCAGCATGCGCCGCTGGAGGGCGATGGTTTCGTTGAACGGCGCGGCACCATCGACAAGACCGCTGCTCAGCTCCTCCGTGACCACCGTCATCATGCTCATGCGTCCCTCCACAGCCAGGCGCCGATCGCGCTCCTCCTCGAGCTCCGCGCGCAGCTTGCAGACAATCTGGTCGTGCTCATCCTCCGCACGGCTGCCAATGGACCGCTCCGACGGGCTCCAGTCAGGCGCGGCACGCGCCAGCTCCAGCGGCCGCGACGGCGAGTCGTCACGCGTGGGTGGTCTGCCGAGCGGACTGGCACGGCTCGGCGAGCGGTACGGGTTGACGGCGGGCTCCGCACCGCAGGACGCGGTCGGGGAGCGCGTCGCCACGGCGTCCGGCTTCGTGCCGGGGCTGCGCTCACGAGAGCCGGCACGACTGCTGGCGGCGCTGCGCACGCTGGCAAAGCGCAGCGTCATGTTGTGCCGGGCGTCACTCGGGATCGGTGTCGGCGCGCGCACGTCCTGCTCGCAGCCATCGTCGGACAGCAGCTCGACGGCGGCGTCGACAGCGCTGATCAGGTCATGCACGATTGAGCTCAGCGCGGTGCCGCGGGACTGCTCGAGGGCCGTGTTCACGGCGTCCTGCAGCTTCTCCACGGCGCTCAGGTGGGAGCTCTGACGCGACCGCAGTCGGTAGCGGAGCTCTTCGACCTTGGCGGCGGAGGGCTGCAACGGTGTTCTGGAACTGTTACCCTCCAACTGTAGTGGCAGCCCACAGCCGGTATAGAACGGCACGGCAAGAGCCATCGCCTGATAGGCCTCGTCCTTGAGCAGCGCCAGACGCGAGCCCTCCTCGTCGCGGATAACGAGCTCCATCGTGGAAATGGTGGCAGGCTCCAGCTTGTACCCGAGGGCCGTCGCGGACATCTCGCTCGGCGTCAGCTGCGCAAAGGAGCTGGAGTGCGACTCGGTGGCGTGCGGACGCGTGGCCCCTTCCTTGAGCGCTTGCAGCTCCATGAGCTGCACCAGTTGTTTGAACTGGTCCGACAGCGACTCGCGCACGGCGGATTGGTGGAACTCCTCGCGCTTCGCCGTCTCCTGCAGAAGAGACCGCACCATGGCCATGAGCTCCTCCGAGTTGACGCTGTTTTCGACCGCGTGCCGCCGGAAGCGCAGCAGCTGGCCAATCTGGGACAGGTCGGCCTTGCTGAGAAGAATCGGTTGGTCGGCCTGTGCGATGCCATTCTTGAACTTGGCAAAGACGGAGCTGCGCGGCACGGTCGTGATCGACTTGCCCGGCGTGAATTGCACGCCGTTTTGCAGTGGGCTATCGACGGCATCTGGCGCATCGAGAAGGGCCAGCGGCGTGGGCGAGTTGGCGTAGCTGTGCAGACGCGACGTGCGCGTGCTCGAGGGGAGAATCCAGTCGAGCATCATGACCGAGGAGTTGAGGCTCTTTGACACCGCGATCTCCCCGACGGTGCCAATGGACCATCGCCACTTGCCTGTTTTGTGGCACGAGTACTCGTACAACACAATGTCCTCCTCGCACAGCGGCGCCTCCGCAGTGACGATTTCAAAGATGCGCACCAACGGAGAGCCGGACATGCTTAATTGTGTGCTATTTTGTCTGATTGTTTGCGCACCAGTCGGTGTTGCACTGAACCCAAGGAGCAGGGAGATCGAGGTAGGTTGCGAGCTGCGCCACCGAAAAGAAACGAAAAAGAATGAAAAGACTCAAGGCCACAAATGCGGCAAGTAACAGTGCTATTAAACTGGTCACACGCAAGACACACACGGAGAATGTCGCCTCTGGAAAGACCTGTAGTAAAGAAGGTTTGAGCGAATGCAAGTGAGAAACCCTAACACAACAAGCTGAACCGAGGGAAAAGGGAGGAGGGAAGGAAAAAAACTATATAGAGATGTAGATATAGATAAATACGGAGATGCAGAGAGGCGGAGAAACTGAAGGCTGGACAAATAAAACAGTGACGAATGTGACTGTTTAGTTATATAAACACCAAGCCTAGGAAAAGAAAACAAAAGTGCGAACACTGGGGGGGGGGGGGGGGGGTGACGGACTTTGAGCGCTGCTGCCAATGTGGAAAAGTTCACAAGAGGTAGGCAAACGTCGAAAACACAGACACAAAGGAAGAAGAAATGGGGTATGGGGAGGCAAGCAGTGTAGCTCGTAGACTGAAGTCGGTGCAGAGGAGGAATGGGCGGAACACAAACAATGATAGAGGGCCATGAGAGGCAAAGGATGGCGGAGTGGAGGTGTGAGTGTGAGCGGTGAAGCGATAATATCGAAAGAGCATCATTTGGGCTACTGGGAGAGGGACCGCCAAGAAGAACAGAAAGTCGGGCGCCACTCGCACGCTTGAAGTTGCGCACAAAGTGCGATTCGCCGTATCGTACAGTGGGTTGCACCGGCAGTGACGGGGAAGGAAGGTAATGTGGGACGCTCAGAAAGCACAACGTCTGGGGCTGTCGAGCAGCGGCGAAAGCAAGATCTCCATTTGAGATCTCGGTCGCCTGCCGCTTTACAGCCACCTCGGTACGTCACGCACTTGCTCCGCCGTTTGACGCATTCACTGGCTTGGTGAACGCAGCGCAGACAACTTGTCGGTCGGTGGGATGTTGCTTGATTTTGTCCTGTTGTCAGTAGGTGACATCGCTGAAAAGAAAGAAAAAAAAGAGAAGGTTTTATTGTGATCACTTTTGAAGAACGAAATGTAACGAAAAACGAGAAGGGGAAAGAGAGCGATGATCAGACGCCAAACTGCTCCGTATGCACTTTTTCTTCTACTTGATACACTGTTGTTGGACAGTTGCCACTGCTTCATTCTAAGCTTTAATCATATTATCGACCAGGCACACGTCCTAGGCGCATGTATTGTTTGTCTCATCTGTACCCCGCCACGCGGGACGGCCAGATGAGCTGCAAACAAACAAAAAAGAAAAAGTGGATGGGTCAGCCCCTTTCATCGCCTCCTCCGTGTGCGGGAGGTTAACGCCGAATGTGACTCGTGGCCTCACGACGAACTTTCCACAACACAGGAGGGCAACAGGGACAGATTTGTTTTTCAGAGAGAGGAGGGAAGAAAAGAGGCATGACCACCCAAAAAGAAGGAAACTGATAGCAACAACCAAAATAGGAGAAATAAAGAGGCAAAGAAAGTTAGCAACTACGAAGCGAAAGCGCAAGCAAAAAAGAAAAAAGAAACACACACAAAAAACAGGCAACGAAAGTATCATTTACGTGAAGGGGAAAAGGGAAACAACACGAGCTCATGGAAAATGTAAATGAAGATAAACACAAGAGCAAAAAGGGGATAAACAAAAAAGAACAATTTCTCACGAGACCCACAACAAAATCGTGACAAGCAGAAATTTCCGGGGTATATCTCCGCGTGCGATGCAGATCCGAGCTCACGCGATCTTCACAGGGCACGTGCCGAAGCAACTTTTTGTTGGTGGATGGTGTAAACACGCAGCAACAGATACGTCCAAGGTGAACCATGCATCTCACCGGGACGCAGACAGTAGTGCACATGAGGATACTGAGCGTGCGACGTCGACAGTCCAACAAACACATCAAAATGCTTTACAGGAGACCGGAACAGGGGCGGAGTAGGTGACTCGACGGGCAATAGTAAAAAAGAAAAATAGGAACGTACTCTCCATGTCGTACTTCCATTTCAAGTCTCGTAAGAGACTGTGCACCGTGGAATTAGCCGCGTCTTTGTGGAATTGATGGCGAATTGTGCTGCAGCAAACCAAAAAAAAAAAAACGTGAAAAACAAAACGAGCAAACGAGACGCAACGAAAACAGTGAAGCCCATGACGGGAAACAAAAAAAAAAAAGCAAGATAAAATACAAATGAAAAAAACAACAACCACTGGATGCAAATTGGATCTCAGTTGAGAATGAGTCGGCATTGTTAATGAAAAAAGAAAAAGAAAAGGAAAGTGCGAGAGCATAACCAAACAAGATCAAAATCAAGAAAAACAGAGAGAAAGAGAGGGCGGGGAACCAAAGATACCTACAGGTGCGCGCTGTTGTTGAATGAAAAATACAAGAGGCGGCTGGCAGCAAGGCGACAACGACGCCGGCGACTACTGAGCTTACGACATCAGCGTCTAATCCTGAGGGTTCCATAATTCTGTTTCACTGTCTCTCTCTCTCTCTGTGTGAGTGAGTGATGTTTTTTCGAGTTTTTTTTTTTTACGTGAGTCGTGGAACACCGAAGGAGGGAGACCAGAAAAAAAGAAAATAATTTCACAAGTGTGCTGTGAAAAAGGGAAAAAAGTGAAATGGCTGCTGGCTTTGCTTCATGTATAGGTGTATATAGAGTGGTGGCGTAAAAGCGTTCGTCAGTCAAATCCAAAGATGGAGAGCACAAATGAAGAAATACAAATAAAAAGGAAGATACCTGAAAGTGTGTCAACGGGTACTTGCTTTTTTTTTGTTGTTGCTATTGTCACTTGTTCCCAGGACGTTGATCTTCGTTTTGCTTATTTTTACCCATGACGGCTCGAGCTTTTCGTTGCGGTCACTACTCTGACCGGCTCAGCTCGCCCATCGCACGCTTGGCCTGGACCCAGTCGTCGACCGTGGCACGGCGCTGCTCTTCGATGCTCCGCTTCTGAGTGAGGGAGTAGTTGGGCACGCAACGAGGTGTGAGGTTCTCCTCAAAGCTACTGGTGGTCAGGCTAGGGGCATCGCTGTTGAGGCTCAACGGGGACTCGATGGGGGAGCTACCCAGCTTCTCCGCGGCGCTGGTAGATTCGTGGGCAGAAAGGCCCAGCTGCAGGGCCGTGGGCCGCGAGCTGGCCAAGTGCGTCGGCATCGAGCGGGCGGGGCTGAAGGAGCTGGCATTGGGCTCGTTTTTGTTGGCCGTGCCGGAGGTGCTCATCGGCGCAAACTGCGGAAGCGGAGCCGCCGCCACGACGGACGTCACGGACTCGCCCTCCGGCTGGGCCGCAGCCAGGGCAGGGCTGGGCTGCGCCGCGGTCCCTGCGATTTTGCCATGTGTTTCGGTGGCGTGCCCGTCACACCCGCGACACAGGCGGGACCGCATCTTCTGCAGGCAGCTGCGTTTCGTGAACGCGCGCATGCGGCGCCGGTCGGACCAGGCGGACACACGCACGCAGATGCCCTGGCAGATTCCGAGCGCCAAAATGACGGCGACGGGGAACAGGTACCAGAAGATACTCACGAAGGACTGTGCGCTCGTCAGCAGCGACACTGGGACTGTCTCTGACATGGAATTCGCTAGTGTGCTGGGGGATGTGAACGGGGAATTGCGACCAGTGGAGTTGGTGCTCATGCGAGCAACCACGAAAGTATGAAGGAAAAAAAAAAGGAAGGAGAAAGAAGGGGGAAAAGAGAAGAAAGAGAGAGCTCTCCTGTGTCGCTCTCGGAGGAGGAGACGAAGGGGAAAGGATAATTTACTTATTTACCTACGGAAATTTGGCTATTGCTAAAAAAGGGAGACACTAGTCAAGCGACAAGAAAGGAAATCAAAATCAAAATAAATTAAGGGTTGCCTAGGGTTTAATTGGTGGTGGTGGATAGACGTGGATAGCGAAAAACTGAAAACCACGTAATAAAGGCGGAAAAGGGCGGGAAAAGAAAGAGGAAGGTCAGAAATGGAGAGTATGAAGGAATGTGTACGTGGAGGATCGAAAGCACGATTGGTAGGAGAGCCGCACAGGCCCACCAAGGCGACGGTGTTTCTGAGCAGTGAGGTCACATCATCGGTTTGTTTGGTTGGCTTTGCGATCGCGTGATCGTCTCAGTGCGATGACACCATGAGAGGGAGGTGGAGGGACACAGCGGACGACGCGTTGCGCGAGCTGATGCGCACGA
Organism: Wallacemonas sp. Wsd; assembly: GCA_030849645.1. Lineage (NCBI taxonomy): Eukaryota > Euglenozoa > Kinetoplastea > Trypanosomatida > Trypanosomatidae > Wallacemonas > Wallacemonas sp. Wsd. Next base: position 77,730 of record JASANQ010001305.1, on the reverse strand, counting down.
CGGCGACGCCCAGTTATCATCAAGATACTTGACTATTTCCCACTCCGTTGGTCAGGCAGTGCCTTGTTCTTCTACGAGGACAGGTTGCTCATTTGTGCACTTTTGATTCAATTGGTAAACTCTACACGTAAGACAGCGTAGAAAGAAAGACGGAGAGCGCGACGTAACAACAAAGCTCAAGAACAAAAAAAAAACGTGGGCTCTGCAATATGTACGTTCACGCGATCGGCACGCGCAGCACTAGAAAGCCAAAATCACTGTAACAAAAAAAAACAAAAAAAAAGGGCATGATGCAGTGCACGCACGGTGCTATTGTGTCGCTGCGCACCTTGGCCAGAGCGGCCAGAATTCCTCTCTGGCACAACCAACAAAACATTTGTCTATTGTATATATACGATTGTATGCATGTACAGATGTGTTCGATCTATTCTTGTCTTCTTTGTTGTTGCCGTCGTTGCCCTTCCGTCACGATCGTGTCTCAACATGTGCGGACCAGTCAAAAATAGGCACTACGCGGCTCACTCGTGGTGCCACCGACGACATCTTCCGTCAGAAACGTCTTGGCTCGCAGCGCGTCCTTGGTGGAGAGCGCCGGTGACGACGCCATGCGGTTCGCCGTGTCCGCAGTCCTCTGCTTCAACCCCACTGGTGCGCTGCCTGTGGTGGTGGCCATAGGGGTGGACGGCGGGTAGACCGCCTGCGCCATCGTGGCAGTCAAATCACCGTCACCGGAATGACCCGTGCGGAAGAGATTGAGGGCCGGCGCGGGGGACGTCGTGTCGACAGCCGTGCCCATCGAGGTGGGCGCGCCGGCCGTGGTGTACGGCGCGTGCACGGTGGCGTGCCGCGAGAACTGACTATAAAGCCCCGCACTCGGCGAGGATGGCGCGGCTGGGCGAGCCGCCGGCCCCGTCGCGGACGTCGGCGCAAAGACACCCCAGTGACGGCCATTCACGCTGGTGCTGCGCTGGAGGTGCAGCAGCGCGGCCTGGCTTTGCTTGAGCTCCTGCGCCAGCCGCTCCTGCGCGGCATCGGTGCGCTGCAGCTGCTCCTTGAGATCGGCGTTCTGGCGCTGCAACGACTGCAGCTTCTCCACCGTCGCGGCGAGCTCGTCCTTGGCACGCGCCGACGCGAGCTGCCGCTCCTGCAAGAGCGCCTCCTTGCTGGCCACCTGGTCCAGGGCGATGCGGTAGCGCTCCTTGAGATTCTTGATCGTCTCCAGCTGGTGGGCAATGACGTGGTGGGCCTTCTCGAGGCTCTTGTCGCTCGTCGCGCCGCGTGCCTGCAGCTGGTCGTTCTGGGTGGACAGGATGCGGATGTAGTCGTCTTGCTGCTGATAGTGCGCGCGCAACGAGAGCAGCTCCTCCTCCTTGTCCTTGAGCGCCGCGGTTGCCGCGCGGAGCCGCTCGGTCACGGAGACGTAGTTCAGCTCGTTTTCGGACATGGCCCGCGTCGAGTCAATCTTGAACGTCGTGAGGCTCGTGTTGCTCTCGCGCAGGCTGCGCACCTCCGAGCTGAGCGCCGCGACCTTGTCCTCTGCCAGCGACAGCTTGGAGCGCAGGGAGGCCTGAGCCCCCTCGAGCTCGCGGTTGGCATCGCGCAGCCGGCGAATCTCCTCGTCGCGCGTGCGCATGTCGTCGGTGAGGCAGGTCTGCGCGCGGGTGCTCTCCTCACGAAGCTCGCGGAGCTCGCGGAGCAGCCGCTCGCGCACCTGCTGCAGCTCGTGCGCGTGTGCATCACGAGCTTCCGACAAGGCCGTCACGGCGTTCTTGTCCGAGACGGACTTGGACACCTTCAGGTCGTCGCGCAGGCGCGCGTTGGCCTCCGTGAGGTCCGCCACCTCCTGGCGAAGATCGCTGACGGTGCAGCGGTAGTGACGCGCCTCCTCGTCCTTCTCCATGGTGAGCTGCTGGCAGGCGTGCTCGAAAAACTGAAAGCGCTCAGCCAGGTACTTTTTCTGCCCGACGTCGCCCTGCCTCAGGAGGATCAGGGAGACGTGCTCGACGGTCTTGAACTCGGTCGCCTCGAGCACCCGGAGCACACCTTTTCCCCCGTCGTGGTTGCCGACGACAAAGCTCACGTGGCACGGCGAGGTCTCGTCGGCGATGGACTGAAACAGACTGACCAGGTACTTGGGGAACGCGAGGAAGTCGACACGGAGCTCCAGTCGCTGTCGGAAGGCCGCATAGTCCTCCTCGCGGATTTCAAGCTCGAAGAGCAGGAATGGATCGGACGGATCCGTGATGCGGAGGCACAGCAGGCGGGCACTGGAGTGCGGGCTGCTGGAGACGGCACGCATGGTGATGCCGAGCGTCTGACGGGCCTCCTCCTTGTCCCCGATGCGGGCCATTACAGGCAGCACCACATCGAGGATGGTGCCATTCGGCAGTGCAGTGGTGGTGGGGGTTGCACAAGGGGCGGGTTGCACCTTGGACGTCATCATGGGCAGTGGAGCGGTGTCGCTCGTCGTGCTGTACGGAGAGCGGGCGTCGGCCCCGGTCAGACGATGCGGCGTGCGGTGGTCGCCGCGAGCGCTCAGAAAGATATCCTGCCGTGGTGGAGGCTCGAGGGCGGCGGTGGAGGATGATGGGGCCGCGCGCGCGGCGTACACGGCGCTCCCATCGGAGCCGTCTTGCGGGAAGCGGCTATTGTTCATGGTGTGCGGAACGTGCGAGGTCTAAGGAAATAAAAGCAAAAGCAAGAAGAACCCAAAACGAGTGTCAAAGGCACAACGAACTTTCTTTGTACTACGTCTATGTGTGTATATATGTATGAATGTATGTATTTGTAGATGTGTATGTGTGTGTGTGTGTGTATGTCCTGCGCCGCAAATAGTGTAGTGAGCGCTAGTTGACAGGGAACGGAAACAGAATGGCTCTGATCTATGAGAGAGGCTGGTAAGCACACAGCAAATGTCAGCGGGAGAGTTCTCTTGCTGGACTTGCACCAAGAAGAATGAAGGGGGAAAGAAACGCAATGAGGAGAGAAGTATTTAGAACGATGATGACGCGGAATGCACGTAACCGCAGGGATTCAGCACGAGAATAACCACACATTGATGAATGCTGCCCATTTCCTTTGTTTTCCTCTGTGAGCACAGTGCGGAGCGCCGCAGCAACGCGTGCCCATGAGAACGATCTCCTGCATTCGCGGTACGGAAGACCCGAGACTGCGTGTGGCACGCCTGAATGGTACCATACAGCTGACCGCCCAAGCACAAGAAGGTTAGGCCGCCACCACGCACCTCTATGGTCAGAAACGGCGGCCAAACGGAGCGTGGCATCAAAGCGTGTCATTTGTGTGTGTCGTGCTCTTTTGCTTTTGGTTTGTTTGACCAGTTGTGAACTTCACTCACAATGCCACAGCATGGTGCATCTGGTGAAGAGGAAAGGTAAAAGTCGTGAGAACACGGAGGACGCACATACGTAATGTGCTGTTTCGTGTGGTTGCTTTTTGTTTTTTCTTCGTATCGCTTACTTTTGTCTTTCCCCGCCGCTGGCGTTCACAGTCCACACCAACTGAAATCTTCATGATGATGACCAGATTTTTCTCTCCATTCCCTTTCTCCATCCATGCGTATGTGCACGCGTGTGTGCGTGTGTGTGTGTGTATGGTTTACTTTCTTAGTCGCCCCGCGAAGCCGAAGTGAAAGAAACCCGGGCAACATCAGTGACGAAGAATGCGAAGAGCAACGACAACAGCACACGCCCACACAGGCGCTGACACGCACGGCGAGGCTTAGACACAGGCACAATTCTGACGTTATTAAATGATGTGAGGAATAAACAACAAAAAAAAAACAATAACAATGCAACAACAACAACAGCAACAAAAGAAGACAGATGCCCTCAATCAGCGTTCACAAAAAGAAATAAGGCAGCATCAATACCTGTCGCCGCTTCTTCTCTTTTAACTTTTTTTTGTTTTGCTTAGGCCAGTTCAACTGCCTTGTGTTTTCGCTTTACTTGGTGGAGCGGATCTGCTGGTTGTAGCGGCGACGGAGGGCCGCATCACGCTGCTGCTGCACGCTCGTCATGTCCATCTCCTCCTCGCCGAGCACGGCGTCCGCGGTGCTGAACGCCAGGTTGCGGGACTTGTAGATCTCCTCGTTCACGTTGCGGTGCGCGGTGGAGCTGGACAGGCGCGGCTCGACGTAGTCGCTCGGCTTCACGGGGTCGTTGGAGGCGCTGTCCATGCGCAGCACAATGAAGAAGGTGCACATGATGATGTTGCGGAAGATGCGCAGGTCCGTGTCCTTCTGGTCCGAATCGGCACGCCAGCGGCGCACGAACCAGGAGAGGATCGGGATGCGCGTCTTCTTCGGCATCCAGTACTCGGCGGTGTCGTGGAGAAGAACAGCGATCGGGATCCCAATAGCGACCGTCTTGACGTAGCTCATCAGAGGGACCACCGGCAACCGGAGCTCCTCGATGGTGTCCACGAAGGAGCTAACGTGATTGGCGATCTGATCCATCTTTTGTCGTTTGTTCGTCTGTTCAAGAAAGCTGGTGAGCGGGTGGAGCGACGGTGGCTGTGCTTGGGAGTAACAGAATGTGAGCAGAAAGGACGAAAAAGTCACGATAGGAGACTGCTTTCGCACAGCGCGAGGAGGAAGAGAAGCGGGAAAGAAACGACAGTAAGCGCGTGAAGGAAAGAGGGCAATATGGTGATGAGAAGCGTGTGGATCACGCAGTCAAGATCTACACAAACGGGAGCAGGACGGCGAGAGCGTCGCCAGCGTCTTTGGCGGGAAAGTGACGTTGTCTTGTTTCATATCGGCAAGGTGTGCAACACAAACGAGAAGGAAGATGCGAGTACGGTCGCGGTGAAGCAGTGCAAAACCACGGTGAGTGACACCGCGCATGTGGCTGGCGAAAGCGCACGTGATTCTTTCATTGTTTTTTTTTTGTTGGTTTCGTGTCGGAAAGGAGAGGACAGTAAAGCCCATGCGCACATGATCATACGGAATCATAAAACCTGCATACATGTCGCTAAAAAAAAAAATCAGGGGCGTCGCAGCAACCTCGGAAAACTGTGTGCATGTGTGGGGACAAATTAAGTCACACTCCTTGATCCGCAAAAAAAAAAAAAAAGGGAGGGAGGGATTCAGCAAGCAAAAATGGTGGGGGGAGGCAAGCATTCAAACAACAACAACAACATCATTCGAAAGAGACAATAACAGACCGTAGAGAGCGCAGCCCATTTATCAACGCGAGGGTATTAGGGCACGGGTGTCCTCTGCGCTGTTCGCATGCGCGCACACTCGTCGCACACCTTGACGGCGCTGGTGAAGCCGAGGGCCTCAATGACCGCTCTCGTCTCCGTACAGTTGCTGCACGTCAAACGGCCGCAGCTGCGACAGTGGTGGCGCGACCACCGGCCAATGCTACCATGGCAGACCATGCACTCGTTCGAGCTCGCGTCGGGCTGCCAGACCATGACCACCTTCTCGTCGCGCTTTTCGCAAAACGGGCACTTCCACTCTGGCGGCGGTGTCGCGAACGAGGCCCCGCAACGCGGGCACTTGGGCGTGTAGGTTCGATTCAGGAGTGTCTCGCTGACCTTGGGTGGTGCGTTGAGGCAGTGCTGGACCTTCTGCTGTTCGATTTCCAGATTCTCGTCGAGCACCGGCGCGGGCTCGTTCTTCTTGCGGAACTGGAGGGGGTGGCTTTCCACGTAGTCCTCCCACTGCTTCTTCTGCTGGGACGACTTCTTCGTTTTCTGGCGGGCCTGCTCGGCCTCGATCGCCTCCTGCTCCTCCTGCAGCTCCCGCGCACGGGCCTCGCGGCGCTTGCGCTTCTTCTCCGCTTTTTTCCGGCGCTCCTCCTCGCGTCGGGCCGCTTCCTCCTCCTCGGCCGCTTCTTGCGCGGCAATCGCCGCCGCGGCCTCCGCCGCATTCGCCTCCTCAGCCTCGGCGGCCTTCTGCCGACGGAGCTCCTCGCGGCGGCGCTCCATTGCCTCCTCGGCCGCCTGGCGCTCCTGCTCCTCCTCCTCCTCCTGCTGTTGCTGGCGGGCCTGCTCCTGGGACTGCTGCTCGAGCAGGCTGCGTTTGCGCTCCTCGAGCTCCTGCTCGCGTTGCGCCGCGCGGTCACGGCGCTCCTGCAGGGCACCGCGCAGTTCCTCCCAAATCTCCTCCACGTGGCGATCCGTGGCCATTTCAGTAAAGATCTTCGCCATGTCCTTCACCGACACGTACTCGAGCAGCGCCATGTCGTCCTCGGAGACGCCGCCCTTGATGGACTTGAGCAGCCGCTGCACGGGCTCACCCAAGTCTTCAAAGCGGATGGTGCCCTTCAGAGGCGTGCTCCCCTCGCGTGGTTGTGACATGATAGTAGCACTCAGACGATGTGCTGCGATAGGTGAGATTTGATGGGCGCGTCAGACGCAAAAATAAGAGGAAAGAAAAAAAAGAAAAAGAAAAGAAAAGAAAAGCGAAAAGCAAAAGGCAGATTGGCGTGAGAGGTAGAGGGTCAATGTGTGTTCGCCTCTAGTGAAAGGTTTGTGTATAGTGTCTTCTGTAGGGCTTGCGGAGAAGCGCAAAACGTCAGCGTGCGTTCAAACGAGAAAGGGCGAGGAAGGGGGGGGGGGTGCGAGGAGGGCGAGGAAGAGTCAATGGGAGTAAGGCATTGCGACAGGTCAGCCACTAGTGCGGAACTGTGCGTCGTCCAGCCGACAGGGCCGCATCGACGCGCGGTGGCGCAAACGAAAGAACAGGACGGCGACTGGAAGAGTAGGAGACACGGCTTTGACCCGCCACTGCAGGCGTAGTACGGTGCGTGTGTGCATGCCACGCAGGAGGCCGGTTCCGCGTGGCGCTGGCTTCAGCTTGGCCTGCTTGGGCAGCGCTGTTCGTGCAGCAGTTAAGCCTTCTTTTCTTCGTTTGATTTAGTTTTGATGTGAGTCTCCCCTAGAGTGCGCGCAGAGAAAGCGACAGAGAGGGAGACAGAGGGATGGTGGAGACGAGTGCCAGGAAACAGAAAGAACAACAACAACAAAAAACAAAAGGACCGCTTACTCCTTGAGGTTCTTTCTTCTTGATGGTGCTGCGCCATGTGTGGTTGGGGACATCCGACACAAAAGCAGACACGTCATGTGCCAATACGCAGATTTCGCAGCCTGCTTTTCGCATGTTCTCAGCTGGCATTTCAGTCGCTGTGCGGTGTCTCGGCTGTGGGGGCCGCGGCAGCCGGCGCAGCACTGGCTCCATTGCCCTTGCTGGAAGCCGCAGGCACGGCAGCCGGCGGAGCGGAGGACTTGAGGCCCGCCCAGAAGTAGTGGCCAGTGTTGATGCTACGGGAAAGAGAGAAGTTGATTTGAAAGTTCTTGGACGCGATCGACTGGAACACATCCGGGTACGTCACAATGTACTGCAGATCCACGTTGCGGACGCCGAAGCGTGCGGCAAAGCTGGTCATATCCCTCGGCGGGATGAACTTGCTCCAGTCGTGCGTGCCGGGTTCGACAATGCCGGTGAGCTTCTCCGCAATGAGAATGTGCGACAGCGCAGTGCAGATGGTCTTGTCCATGGTGCTGAGGATGAGAAGGCCGCCGGGGGCGGTAGCGTCGCAGAGCGCCTCCAGAAACGCGCGGGCGTCGCTCACGTGCTCGATCACCTCGCTCGCCACCACCACATCGAACCGCTCCTTCCGCTGCTCGACGACGTCAAACAGGGAGGTGCTCGAGAAGGCGAGCCTCGTTTGCCACGCGCTCTTCAGCGCCTCTGGGCTGTACACGGCCTCGGCGTTCTTGAGCATCGCCTGCTGCCTGTCCGAGGCAACCTGGATGCTCTCCTCGCAGGCGTCGATGCCAAGTACCGTGCCGCCGAGACGTGCGAGTGTCTCCGAAAGAATGCCGCCGCCGCACCCGACGTCCAGTACCTTGTGCGCGGGGGTCAAGCCCGGGCTGGAGAGAAAGTCGAGGCCGCCGCCGCCGCCGCCACCAACCCGCTTGCCGTAGTTCTGCACCGCCGTGTTGACGAAGCGAGCGCGAATGGGGTTCAACAGGTGCAGGGAGCGAAGGGGACCTGTTGGGTCCCACCAGTGCTGCTGCAACTTGCGGAACTTGGCGATTTCATCCGCGGCCACACCCTTCGCTGCAACGGACATGTTCAAACGAGTGGGAAAAGGGGGGGGGGGGGAGGGGGAGTCGTGAAGGGACTAGAGAGGGAGGAAGACAAGACAAGACGTCACAAATCTGCGTGTTTTGCGTACTCGCTGAGGAGCACCGGACAGAGGAGGGAATAGGAAAAGAAGAAGTGTGAGAGTGAGAGAGCGACAGAAATGGGGGCCAGTGGCATAAATAGAAAGAGAAGCTGTCATGGTAATTTGGTGTGGGCCACCAGAGTGGTTGTCACCTATTGGTGAACTCCAATGAAAGCGTGCTACTCAAACCATCGAAAGTGCAGTGTCATACGTTGTGGAGGAGTCCCAAAGGTGCCCTTCCTCGCAACGCCGGGGGCACCTGGAGACACCACCTCCTCACTGCCAGTGTTCAATGTGCGCATGTATAGAGAGGAAGATATCAAAGAAACAGTAGCGGTCTCAATACGTATTTAGACGACCAGAATGCAAGATGCAAAGGCGTCCAAGTTGCTGGGGGAGCAAACGAGAGAGACAGGTGTCAACAAAAAAAAAAAAGAAAGAAAAAAGAGAGGGAACAGTGTTTGGGAACGGTCAAAGCAGGTACCCTGAACAGATAGCGAGGTTCACAAAACAGGCAGCCAATGATCGGCTAACTTTTCTGTGATTGGCCCCGCCGCAGGAGACACTGGACCGCGATTAGTCCACAAGACTTCATGAATATTCGAGAGTTAGGGGGAAGACGCAAACAAAAACAGAAAAGTAGGGGAAGACAGTGAAGAGAAGAAAAAAGAAACAATTAGTGTGGAAGCAAACCACTGTTCAAAGAAACTGTCACCAAAAAAGAAGAACAAAATAAAAGGGAAAAACTGTGTGTTGAAAGATGCAAAGCCTTTAGCGAATTGAGGGAGAAAAGGCAGACAGTGCGTGGGGACCAAGGACCACTCACCAACACAAGAGCAAAACAGAGAAGCAACATAAATAAAAAAAGGAAAAAAAAGGTGGACTGCGGTGTCTCAGCTCTCACGGCTTTCTTCTGTACTCCGGACACCTGCAGGTCTCCATCCGGCGCACTGCGTCGATGTGAATACCAGCTCACAGAGAAGAAGAACACCGAACAGTCGTTTTCTGTGGGTTCGAGTGTACCTGATGTGACTGCACTCTGTCTACGAATTAGAAACAAGAAAGAAGAAGATATGATTAGAGGGAGACAGAGTGGTTGAGGTCGGCGAAAGGTATTTCACCTCGAGTGCACGAGCATGCATCGCAAGCAAAAAAAAAAACGAAAAAAAAAAGAGTGAAAAAAGGAAAGGTGAGAAACAACTGAGTCTGGCCAGGCTGCGGGTCATAGATGACCGTCAGGCGCGCAAAGCAAGAGCAAAGGAAACGTGCGAAAAAAGGGTGGAGAAAAAGTCTGGACACTGGTAAAATAAAAAAAGAGGTGGAGTCAGAGACAGAGAAGAACGGCGGCACACCTCGAAGAGATGAGGCGCCTCACTTTTGCGCCGCGATCCGGTGCAGCGTAAAGAGACGCTGGTGCGGGTCTTCAATAGTCAAGAGCGCCTTCAGCTCCGGGCAGGAGTCACCGCACTTTTTGACTTCGCTGGTGATGGTTTCCATCAGAGGGCTGCGGAGGATGACGTGCGTCATGACGGGCGTTTGCACTCCCGGCATCACCTCGGCGTGCGACCAGAACGGCACAGTAAGAAGGCGCGGCATCTTGTCGGCGTGCTCGATGGCGTCCACGAGGGTGCCGCGCGGCTCCCAGTCCACGAAGCGGCGCGTGTGCGCCAGCGTGAACTGACCCCGGAAGCCGTCTGAGCCGGCGGCGGTGCTCTCCGCGTCGAGACTGACGCGCACGACGTCAAACCCGCCCAGCAGAGTGCCGGCCGTCGCCTCCAGGAGAGAGGTGTCGCCGACCAGTCCGTTCACTTGGCACGTGAACGCGTAGCCGGTCTGGTTGCGCAAGTTCAGCAGGTACTCGGCGTGGGCGACTTCAGGGTTTCCAGCGTGCTTGATCAGTGGGGTCCACAGACTCTCCATCATGCGCTGCAGCGTCTCGCGGGACAGGCGGCGCTGCTGCGCGGCGGTGTTTCCCGCGTACGAATTGAAAAGGACGCTGCCCGCGCGTTGATAGGCAATGCGAGTCATCGATGAAATAGCTGTGTGTGTGTGTGTGTGTGTGTGTGACTGTGTGTGCAAAGATACTTATCTAATGAGTAAGGAACTGGATGGCAAACGAGCGCTTGTCTAGTCTGTCTGATAACACTTTTTGTGCGGTGCTGTTTCAGTTCCGTTGCGAATTGGGATGGGGGAGGGAGGGGAAGGAGGTGGTAAGGAATGTTCTGCCTCTTACGAGGTTAGGCAAATAGGTGTAATTAGCGGGTTTAGCTGCATCACAAAGCATGGACACGTGTGTGGGTGAGAGAGAGAGAAAGGGAAAGGGGGAGGGCGGAAGGGGGGGGGGGGGGGCATAGACAATAGAGAGAGCGAGGACATGAAAGAGAGAATAGTAAATAATAGCGATGATTCGGTCACACGTTGTTGCTGTTGGGACACAGTGCTGTACCGGATCAGTATCAACGTGTATCTGCTCCCACGTGGAGCGGTCACGGCGAAAAGGCGTCAGTGGCGCGAGAAGAGCTCGCGCGCGGGTGCACACCTTAGTACCCTGATCAGTTTTTCGTTGACTTTCGGGACAAGTCTGGCTGGTTGTGAAATTTTTTTTTGATACGTTAAACTGTGAAAAAAAAGGGAAGAGGAGGGCCCGTTCTCCGTTGGTTACGGTGCGTAGGCGAGAAGCGGGCGGTTTGTCAGCGACTGCTGGTACGGCGCGAGGCGTCGCACGAGAACATAGTTGTAGCCCGCCCACAGCAGCGTCAGCGCCAGGCGAATGCGTGCCTCCGTGCTATTTGCCGCCGTCATGAGCGACAAGAGACTCACAAGCAGTGCGACGAAGCCAACGACAAGACCGAGGAAGACGCGCCGGTTCATTCGGGACAGGTCGCGCGAAAAGGGATTCTCGATTTCGGCGGCGTACCGCACTGGATTGTGTTGGCCAGTTAGAAGCGAGACGGCGTCCTGCTTGCGGCCGTCGTGGAAGTTGTTGTTGTACCACCGACGCAGCGCCAGCAGCCCCTCCGAGAACATGTCTGCGACGTGGTTGGCGTGGCTGCCAAGCATGTAGTTGAGGAAGTGCGGGTCCGTCCCGGCGTACAGCTGAGAGATGGACACACCCTGGGCGGCGAACAGGGTGAGCGTGGCCTTCTCCGCCACCGCGGCGAGCCGCACCACTGCCGCGTCCGGGGCCGACGGGGACGACGCGTCCGGCGAGGAGGACCCGCGCGTGAGGGCCGTCAGCATGTTTGGCAGCACCGTCGTGACGAGCATGCTCTGTGTCAGGTTCGTGCGGTCCAAGTTGTCGAGGCAGTTGACACGCACAAGCACAACCTGCTCCTTCAGGAGCTGCCACGGGGCAGCCGAGGAGTCGCCGTCGGCCTCAGTTGCTGCTGCCTGTTCGTACAACAAAAAGCCGTCCCAAAGACCGCCGGACGGCACCAGCGGCGACGTGGGGTGTCCGTGCAGGTCCTCGAGCGACTCTTCGATGACCGTCGTCAGGTTCAGCCGCATCTCGCCGTACTTCATCTTCTTCTTCTTCTGCTTCACATTGTACCGGAGATGCTGGAAGCAGTCCTCGTACGTGTTGGCCTCACCGGTGGTGGGCTCTGCGCCGGTCGCGTCCCGCGTGCTGAGGCCGATGGCGGTGTTGGCGAAGCTGTCGGACAGCGGCCGCTCGAGCTTGGAGGTGGAGGTGGTGTCGATCATGTAGTAGCGGTCGTACTGCGGGAACACACGCGTGAGCAGCTCCAGGTGCGCGCGGAGCTCCCTCAGCGCCGAGTTCGTCGAGCTCATCCGGATCGGCGGCTTGAAGGTGAGGTTGGCCGGCTGCGTCCAGTGTCGCGGGATAGACCCGCGGAGGATCTCGTACACGGCGAGGCGGCGCGGTGTGCTCGGTGCCGTCCCGCCGCACGAGACCCACAGCGCGGTCATGGCCATATTGGCGCACACGCCGGACCAGCCCGTCTCCAGCCCTCGGCGGTTGTACCGTGTGCCGGCAAAGCGCGCGCTCAGACGCGTGATCATCAGCATCTCCGCGGTGACACCCGCGTCCGCCGCGGTGACGGCGCGCGCGAGGCCACGGATGCAGCTTGGCACGTAGAACGCAGCAATGTTCCTCGTCGCGCGCTTGACGGTGGCCTGACCGGGCGGCAACCGACGGGTCGCGAGGCTCTTGAAGACGGGCGTGATGGGCTCAAACGCCTGCAGAAGGGACAAGTTCCACTGAAAGAGGGCATTCGCCGTTTGAGGGCGGCGCTCCGGCCCGGACAGGCCCTGGCGGTACGCGTTGTTGCCACGTGCACCTGTGCCATCGGCCCCGTCCTCGCCGCCGCCGTCCTCTGACGACGTGGAGCGCGCATCGTCGCCGTCGTGCTCCTCGTCAGGCGTGTCTTGCCGGGCCCAGAGCTGGGCGTCGATGATGTCCTTGGGGTTCTCGGCAAGATTCAGCGTGGGGCTAAAGTAGAGAAACGAGTGCGCGCCGGCGTTCTCGTTTACGTAGGCGCAGAAGTCCTCAACCACTTGCTGGTACCGCATCAGCGTGGCACGCGGAAGTCGTCGATCGGGCTCCCCGTCGCGCAGGCCGCTCTCTTCCCCGTCATCGGAGCTCTTCTCCATCGCCGCTGTCTCGTCAGTGTCAGCGTCAGGCCCGGCTGTCGGTCGGCCCGTGGCCGGCACGCTCGGCAGCGTCAGCCAGGTCAAGCCGGTCACCAGAAAAATGTCGTGCGGCGCTGCTGTGCTCTCCACTGCGAGGGAGGCGACGCGCTTCTTTCCCGTCACGTACAGAAGCACGGCGTCGCACGCACCAAGCGGCAGGACGCCGTACAAGGCATGGCACGGCTTCACAACACTCACGCACTCGTCGCCGGAGAGAACAGTCTTGTCGATTGAAGGCTCGGCGGTCGGGACGAGGGCACGCAGCGCATCGACAACGGCCTTCCCGGCTCCATCGGCCACGTTGACGGCGTCGAAGCGCTGCTCCTTCGCATTCCACTGCAGCGGTGGCACGTCTGTGGCCTCGGGCAAAAAGAAGGCATCGTCTTTCAGCTGCACAACATGGCCTGAAAATGGCATGGTTCTCTTTTTTTTTGTTGTTGTTGTTGGGGTTTTGTTGTCGGTGTTGATTTTGTCGTTCGTTTTGTTTTTCTTTCTGGTCGCGATCAGAGTCAATGGTGTGCCGAGCTTGACGCATGTGGTCATGGAATCACGTAGAGAGACATAACAAAAACAAAAGCCGGTTGTGATGGAGAAGAAGAGAGAACGGTTGGAAAAATGTGGAAGTTGCGAGTACTTTTCTTTAACAGTGTGCATTGCAAAATTCGACACAGGGAAGAAATAGCACACAGCGAAAAGTGTAAAAAAAAAAAAGGCGTGGGCAGAGTGGTGAACGAAAAGGTCGTGCACCGTGGCTGCAAACTATTTCCGCGAAAGCAGCGTAGCCGGTATGCGTTAGTTTCCGCCGCGGGAAACACGGCCCGGTCGCTGCGTGACGTGAAACACGTCTGTTCTCGCGTGTCGATGCCCGTTCAATAGGAACGTACCTATCGCAGCACACTGAACAGCAAAGTTGAGAGTAAACGCATGTGTTGTTGCTTTTGTTGTGGTGGTTAGCATTTGGTGGTAGGTGGGGGAGCACCGATGATGGCAATAACCCCTTGGTTGTGCAACGTCGACATCATGCTGGCTGCGCGAATGCCAAAGCTCGGCACGCAGTCAGCGAAGAGAGGAAAAAACAAAAAGAACATGGAATGGAATGGGATAGAAACAAGTAGTGGATGAACACACAATTGGAATGGGGAAAAAAAGGACGGGAAAACAAAAGAGAAACGGAACGCATAAAACTCACGCACCTCGCGCGTGACACACGAAATTCACAAGGAACAGAAAGGGTGAAAGAGAAATCAAAAATGTAAACATGGATGTCGCGACGGAAGTGGACAAGAACAAGAAAAAGAAAGCGGCACCAAACGTAGAAAACAAAAAAAGGTCGTCTTCAGCCACACAAATGCGCGATGCGCTTTCCACACATTTGCTTTCATTCGCAGGACCAGCGTGTTCGTGACTACGGCAGTCGGAACCTGGTTGCGCGAAGAAACTGCAGAAGGAGACACGAGGTGAGCGNCCCCCCCCCCCCCCCCCCCTCCCCCTACTCTCAGCGGAAAACAAAAACACAAGGGAGGTAAAGTACGAATGAAGAAGTGCAAAACACTTGTGAATCAAAGTGTTTCATCAGCAAAACCACGCAAAGGGAGAGGAGGAGCAGAAGTCAGAGCCCTAGTTTCTGAGAGCCGCGGACAACAAGTACGTCGTCCCTAGCATCAGGGTCGCACAGGTGAACATCCACCAGGACCTCTAACATTAAGTCACGTCAGTAGTGTCACAGGACACGTGGCGAGACGGAGACATGAGCGTGTACATAGCAACAGCTGCAAGTAATCGAGTGACGGCTGTCATGACGAACAAAAGAAGAAGAAGAAAGAAAACAATAACCAGAGCAAACAAGACACGGCGTTCTGCTTGTTGACAAGCACACGACATCTTCTGTGCGGTTACAGAGCTCATGTATCTGATAACATTTTTTTCTTTTTCGGGGGGTTATGAGGAGCTGGCTACCGAGAAGCCAATAGCTCAAAGGGAAAATGGGAAACAGCGAGAACAAAAAAAAAACGATATATACAGTGAAAATGGAAAGTACAAAAAAAAGACGATGAGCTTGACATGGGGAGTTGACGTTAGAGCACCACAGTAGTCGGAAAAAAAAAAAGAACACAAGAGAGACTGTAAGCGAAACAGAGGCGGGAAAAAGACATGTAGGAAAGGGAGGAGAAAACATGTAGAACGAAAACGAAAAACAAGAATGAAAACAACAACGAAAAAGAAAGAAAAAAAAGCAACTCGAAGGGGACGGTAATCAAAAAAAATATGGTGACCACACGGTGATCCCTACACTTGCGCCACGTTTGATGCTCGGCCCTTGTACACGAGGCTACTACGACGGCGTCTGTGTGCCGCGCTGGCCTCCTTTGAAGGGCTATTCTCTCCACTAACGTGTTCTTCGTCCTCCGGCGGGGCGACCACCGAGACGGTCATTTTGGCCTCAGTGGACGCGTCATTGAGACCGAGAGTCGCATTGCGGATGATGCTGCTGCGGCGCTGGCGGTCCTTGACGGACATGCGGCGCTTGCGACCGGCTGCACCAGATGGCAAGCCCGGTGCCCCCGCGGAGAAGGTCGGATGCGACTCCTTTGCGTCTTCCTGTGTGCCGGCGGAGCTGCGCACGATGGGCTTCAGGTCCATCTGGCTCTCCGTCTTCCCGAGCGGGTCAATGTCGTCGACCATGGTCGCGCCATCGAGGTGGAAGCCCGTCGCGGGGACGGTATCCGTCTTCTTCGCGGGCGGCCGCGACCGCACCATGCGCGCCGGGGCGTTCGTCGGGGGCGGCTTCGGCGCGCTCGGCGCAGGCGCTGCGGTTGTGGCCCCACGTGCGGAGGTCCCCTGTGCCGCGGCGGCATCCCTTGTCGCCGTCCGCGCCGACCCCGCCGTGCCGTTCTGCTTGAACGAGCTGCCTCTCTTGAAGGACGCGCTGCGCGTGAAAGAGCCGCCGCGCTTGAAGGACGCATGGCTGGAAAGGTTTTGGCCGTCCTTGGCCGCGTCGGCCGTCGCGTCCGGTCCGGACTGCGCCGCGGTGGACTTGTGAAACGACGTGCCGCGCTTGAACGAGGCGCCGCGCTCACGCCGACCGGCGGCTTGGCGGTTTTGTGGGGCGCTCTTGTCGGTGATCGCCGCACTCGTGGTGGTCGGCTCCAGGGCAGCAGGCTCCACCGTGACGGAGCGGTGAAAGGACGTGCCGCGCTTGAAGGAGGCACCGCGCGTGCGTCCGGTCTTTGTGGTGGCCGGGGCCGTGGAGGTGCTCGGCTGCGTGCGCGGCGTGACGACAGTCGCGGTGGGCGACGGACCGGCGCCTCCGGTCACGGCGGCACCAGCGCGTGGCGAGGGCGGCACCGCGCGCCGCTCGGTCGGCGGCTGCGGCTGCAGTACGGGTGGCACGGGACGTCCCTTGGCCGGCGCTGTGTCGGCGATGATCGCATTGGACGGTTTCGCGCTCGGCGTCGGCTTGTTGACTGCATTGCCAGTGTTGTTGTTGTTAGTATTGTTGTTGTTGCGGTTGGTCGTGGCAGCGGTGGTGGTGGTGGGAGTGGTGCTGCGCGCACCGCCGGGCTCCAAGTTCTTGTTGCGAGGAGAGTTGAACGTGCCGTTGGCCATTTCGTGGTCCATCATGGCAATGCTGTCGTCCTCCATCTCCGCGCAGCCCTGGAAGTCCGGAATTATGGCGGGCGAAGGGCTGTTGGACTTGGCGCCGGCGCGCTTGGGCGGAAGACGTCCCTTCGGTCTCGCCACGGGCACCGTTAGGTGGCGTGACTTCTTCCCAAAAGGACTGCCAGGAAGGAACTCGTCGACATTCTCGACGATTTCCTCGCCCTCCATATCTTGGATCATTTTTCTTGGGTCTTCTCCCTAATTTGTTTGGCTCGCTTTCCAACGCGCGCCAAAGTCAGTGCGTCTGTTGCCGACACCGCGGGTGCCCTGGTGCACAATGTAATGCTGGCTGGCAGTGATGTCACGACCCAATCCAGCTGCGATAACAACTGGCACAAGAAGAAATATATAAATTTACAAACAGGAGAAAAATAAAAGAAAGAAAGCAAAAATAATGCACTTTTATGCCTGTTGTGCGGTATATACGCGGGCCTGTATCTGTATGTTGTAGTAGTACTAGTAGTAGTAGACACAGAAATGTGATCAGTCGATCAGTCTAACAAACAACAGCAAACAAACAAGAAAGAAGTGTTCGCACACAGAGAAAGTGGCGCTCGCCGAGTGCAGGGCGACAATGCTGATGGCTGTATCTGTGAGTGAGTGAGTGAGTGAGTGAGAGTGTGTGTGAGAGAGAAAGAGCAGAAGAAAGAAATCGTGGTGTACAAGCAGAGGCAGAGAAAATAAACGTTTCCGTTCATGAGGAAAGACACGGCAATCACACGGCCGTGGAGACAGCGCCGGGACACAAAGGAATGCGACTGTTCGATTGAAAGGGGGAGAACAAAACCGCGCCGCACGGGACAGCACCATGAACCGCCTGCGGGTAATAACGCAGTTCTTTGTGCGCCATGTTCTTGCCCTTCGAGCAAGGGTGCCATTCGACCGCCACGGGGCATGTGCCAGGTTCATCACTGTTGTCGATTATTATGCAGGTCTCTGAGACCTCAAGAACACGCATCGACACGGGCACCACAATAGGAAGAAACGAAACGAGTAAAATAAAAACGAAACATGTTGAATGAAAAGAATAACTGCTCCTCTACAGTTCACCGCAACACAGTAAGGGGTTGCGTAAAAGGGAAAGGAAAAACAAAACAAAAAAAAGGAGGAAAAAGAGATAAAATAACGATGGAATCTCTTCCTGGTAGTCGAACAGAAAAACAGAAAGGAAGGGGGAAAACGTCGGACCGACAAACAACACAGCTGCAACAAAACAACATCAAAACTACAGCAACAACGGTGAACAACAACAAAAAAAAAAGACTGGGGTCGGACACGAATGATGGAGCAGCAAGCTGAAATGACAGCAAGGAAGGAAAGCAATTCTACACATACCTCCTTGGTTCGTTCACAAGGCAGGGGATCAAGAGGAGCGAAGGATGTCATTGAAGCACATGAATCGCGGGACGACCTTGACAAGGGGGAAAGAAGAAAAACAAAAAAGTAAGCGTGCTCATCGTGAGAATACAGAGCGAAAAAAAAAAAAAGAAGAACAAAGAACAATGGTGCACTCGCACTACTCACATAACGTAATCGTACGGGTCCTCCTGCGTGCTTTCTTGAAAGACATCGTTGCGAATGTCATCGAGAGTGACCAGCCGCGTGTCATTTGGGTTCGCGTTGGCGACGCTTTGCCCACGTGTGCGTTGAGGAAGCTGCCGCTGCTGATACTGCCGCGGTGCCTGCACAGTCGTCGCAGGTGACGACGGCGGTGGCGCTTGTCGCCGGGCCGTTGTCGTGGGCGGTGGGAGACGCTTGGCCTTCTTGGCCTTCTCACAGGGCCTGTGCTCGCTGGCCGGCGGAACGTCCACGCTCGGCGGGGGCACCGAGGAGCGCTTCGTTGCCGGGGCGGGGGCAGGGGCGAGTGCAGTCTCGGACACACCGCCGTTCGTCTTCTCCACCCGCGGTGACTGCCGGAGGCTCCGCCGCGGGTGGCTTTGATGCATCGTCATCTGCGCCGGCGCCTCCATCCACTGCTCAGCAGCTTTCGTGTCAATCTTCGTTTCGGTATCCTGTCGCTTCGGAGCGACGCCGCGTGGGGGCGGCACGGCGGCGGGTCGGCTCGTGGTGGCGAGCATGTCCGCCAGAGTGGGGCTCGGCTGCTGGTTGAAGAACTTCGTCATCGTCGGCGGCTGCAACTTCTTGTCCGAGGCGGACAGGTTGTCGACGCCGAAGTACGGCGCATTCATCGTGCCGGCAAGGTCGCCCTCGAACAGAAAGGCATCGTCGCCGAGGGACAGCGCCGGCGTCAGCTGCGGTGTGTGGCCGGGGCCATTGCTCTTTTGCGTGGTGGTGGGTGCGAGACACGACGAGCCGCAGGGGGTGACGGGCTTTGCAGCGGTGCGCGGCTTGCCCTGGGCGCCGTTGAAGCGCGCCACGGCAGCGACGAGCTTGTCGTCGGCGTCGGCCGCGCAAGCAGTCGGTTTCGGTGGTGCGGAGCGCGTCGAGGTCGTGCTTGGGCTGGCGGCCGTCGGTGGCGGTCGTCCGTTCTGCGACGTCCGGCGCGGGTCCTTCGCGGCGGGAGGCGCGGTGGCAGTCGTGTCCAGTGCGCTGGTCCGCCGACTTGTCGGAGGCGTCGGCCTGATCGGCCCATCCCGCGAGGTGCGCCGTGCCGTCGTCGCTGCCGGCGTCGCGGTGGCGGCCGGGCGTGCGGGCGGCGGGGGACCGCTGTTGGTGCTGCTCCGACGACGGCCCGCGGGGGCCAGGACGGTCTCCGCGTTGACCTTGCGGAGCTGTGGCGCCGAGCTCAAGGTCGCAGCGGCGGCGGGCCCGCTGCCGAGTCCGGCGGGCACCGCGTTGGGCGGCAGCGTGCCGCGGCGGTTGCGTGGGGGCCCCGCACTCGTGGTGGTGAAGCTCGACGGGGACGTGCCTCTGGGAGGCTCGCTCCGGCGCCGCGCCTTGATCTCGCCGGTCGGTGACGTGACCATCAGCTGCGGCAGCGCACCGTCGCCGAGCAGGGTCCCGCCGCGCGCCAGACCAGGCACGTACGTGTTCGACTCAGTCGAGGTCATCGGCATGAACAGCGGGGCGGCCCCCGGGCTCAGACCGGGCGTGACGCGCAGGTCATTGGCTTTGCCCGGTGATGCGACCAGAGAGGTATCTAGTGGGTCCTCCTGAATGCTGCGATTTGGCCCCTCGAGAGTCCACGGCTGCGGCGACAGGTAGGCGTCGGTCTTGCCATTCGGCTTCGGCGGCCGCTTCTTTGGCCGGGGCAAGGGCACTAGGTTGCAATGATACGGGCTGCCCTCAATGTGATTCAGCAGCGCTTCGTCATCCTCAAGCGAGTGGATGGAGTCAGCCCCGTCGAGGGAGTCCGCACCACTCAGGTCGGATGCATATTTTCTATGAAGCATTGCCAGCAGTTGCTCTTGCTGTTGTGGCTGTTGTGGCTGTTGCTGTTTTGACTTCGCACAGGGCCCAGGTGTGGTTTAATTATTTGTGCTGTACTGCCTCTCTACGAAAAGAGCCCGAAAAAGAAAAATAGCGTCAAAAGAGAGTGACGCGTGCCGGACGTGTTATGCAGACAGGTGCCAAAACAACACCAGGCAACCACGAAAGAAGCAAAAAAAAAAAAAGGAAGTGACACGCTGCGGCTCAAAGCAGGCGGGAGTGAATGAAAGAGGTAGTGCAAGTCAATGGACACGAATGAAAGAGAGGATGTGAAATGGAGAACGTCGGATACGGCGAATATAAAAAAAAAAAAACAATGGGTGATGTGGAAACAACAACAACGAACGAAGCAGAAATATCGCCGGATCTTGGCGCGTAACAGCGATTCGTGTTGCTTCCGTTTACATATATTTACGTATGCGCGCGTACGGTAGTCTGCAAATTCTGGTGATCAATGACCACGAAACCAAAGTATACGAGAGAGAAAGAGAGAGAGAGAAGAAGAGGAAAAGGAGAATGAAGGGGAAGAGAGAAACAGTGAATGTGTGTGTGCCTGTGCGTATGTGGAGATGCACGGGTTTGCTTATGACGGGGACGACGTTGGAAGTGTGTGTGTGTGTTGCCTTGCCGACATGAGCGGCAAGGTGCTGCGGCTGCGAAAAAAAAAAAAGACTCCGCGACGCGAAGAGGAACCAACCAGCACGAAAAGCACGAGAGTAGCAGACACAAGGTGAGGTCCGTGCGTGAAGAAGCCTGTACCGATCAACAGCTTGTGACGGTGGGAGAGAGAAGCACGTTTCGTATCACTTGATTTCGATGTGCCTACTGTGTGGGCGATTGATCATACTGAACATAGAAAAAGTCAACAAAAAAAAAAGGCGGAACCCAAAGGTACCAAGCTGCGGGAAAAGACAGCTTTCATAGAAAAAGAATTAGCAGGCACCGCAGACAGCCCAAGTTCACCAGCTCCTGCACGACCATGACCAAATCGACCGGACGGTTTCCCTTCTTGTCGCAGCAGCGCTTTTGGTAGTAGAAGAGCTTGTTGTACGTGAGACCAGTGTCGTAGGTGAGAGTCTCGTAGATCGGGTAGCCAAACGACACGCAGCCCCGACTCGACTCGTCATTCCACTCGCTGTTAGCCTGTTCGCGCAGCATGTCCAGCACGCGGGCAGAGGACAGGTAGCAGCCGCTGCCGGCACTTGGAGTGGATGCGCCGCACGGGGTCGGGTCGGTCCCGTTGTTGCCGGTCGGAACAAACGGAATGCCGTACGGTCTGAGTGGCTCGGTGGCCTCGCGGCAGAAGGCGGAGCTGAGCAGCATGTCACGAAAGAGTTGGAACGAGTCTGTGCGCGGTGCGTCGGCTGGCAGCCACCGCGCAACGTGCCCAGCGCGCTGTGGAGGCGACAGTCGCCACACACGAGGAAAGGCGGCGCGCGCAAAATGACCATAGAAGTGCTGCGCCGTGGAGCCGACCGCGCTGGCGAGACACTGCTCCAGCACGTGGCGCACCGACCCCGCGGCGGGCAGCGAGCACACGGACTTCCACGACTCCTCAGACACGCCAACCTGCGTTGTGTAGACCCAGCGAGACTCCCTCGACGCGCTCGAAAAGTGGCGACGCAGCATGTCACACGAGCGGTGGTCTGTCTCAGAGAACCACAACTCGACGACGGGCGGCTGCGCCGGTGTCTGGGCTGCCTTGGCCGAGGCGAGAGACTGGCCATTGGGATCGGCCTGCGCGCCAACGACGCCCCAGACGGCGTCCAGCAAACGGAAGGTCTTCTCCCGCTGCGCGTGGGCCTTGCCAATGTCCACAATGTTCAGCTTCACCTCCACCATGAAAAGAGCGTCGCCGGTGCGCTCGTCCCACACCAGGCCGTCCAGCTCACCGCGCGTCGCGAAAGCCGCGGGCCCGTTCGCGTAAGTGCTCGCGTCGGCAGGGCGTGCCCCGTCAGGCGCGTCGGTCGTCGTGGCAGGGCTCTCCGTGTCGGCGCCGTTCTCTGGCACACGCGCGGGGCGGCCATTGAAGGCGGGGCGCTGCTCCATCATCTGGACGCCGGCCGCAAGGCGGTAGAGGGGGAGCTGTTCACGGGCGTGGCCTTGCTGAGCACAGGCGGGCTCGGCTTCTCCCTTGGCACGTCCTTGGAGGCACCAGGTGCACCATGCCACTGCGTCCGCCGCAGAAAGGCCGGTCTCGACACGGCAACTCGGCGCCAGCACTTGGTCGATCAGGACAGCAATGTGGTCGGTCAAGAAGGAATCCTCAAATTGGAGACCACGGCGACCCAAGATCGAGCCTTGAAGAACGTCAAACTCGTGCGCGGCGGCCAAGGAGTCCTGCACGCCGTAGAGACGGATCAGATTGTCAAGAGGGTGAGCGGAGAGGTAGGTGTCGACGGATGCCGCAAGGAAGTGAACGAAGCGCGTCGCCGCAGCGCGGGCGCGGGTTGGGGCGTCGAACAGCACCGCCAGCTCCGTGTCCACAGCAGCCCAGTCTTGCACAGAGTCAGGTTCCGCGAGACGCAGAGCAAGAGAATGGTCAAACGGCAAGACATGCCACCCGCGCTGGACCACCATCTCCATGCTTTCCTTGCCATGCGACAGAGCTGGTGGAAGAGACACGTTGGCAAGGAGCGGGCGTGCTTCGCTCAGCGTCGCGCGACAGCCACGGTTGAGATCCAGCCAGACTTCCGGCTGCGTGAGGTCGGCGGTGCCCTGAAGCAACGCCGTCGTGCGTGGGCAGCGGGCGAATACATCGGCAAACTCAGACTTCTTGAAGACAGCCTCTGCCTGATTCATGTCCTTCAAAGCCGCCAGAAGGAGGTCATACACGGCGACAAGGGCGGGGTCGTTCAGCGGCTTGCGTGCCCGCTTTGCGAGGTCGACCAACATCGACGCGGGCGGGCAG
Organism: Wallacemonas sp. Wsd; assembly: GCA_030849645.1. Lineage (NCBI taxonomy): Eukaryota > Euglenozoa > Kinetoplastea > Trypanosomatida > Trypanosomatidae > Wallacemonas > Wallacemonas sp. Wsd. Next base: position 54,918 of record JASANQ010001305.1, on the reverse strand, counting down.
TTGCCTGCCGTGTTCAGGAGCGGGAGGGCAGTGCGAAGTGTCGTCATGACGGTGTCAGCACCACTGTCATTCGTAGAAGAAGGTGGCGCGCTCTTGAGGGCCACGAGATCCTGGAAAAGAACAGCTGTCCTCAGCTCCGCTTCTAGGAGAAATGCCAGCTTGGTGAACGTCGAAGAATTGGGGTTGGCGATAGCGGAGAGCAGCACGTGCGCGTACGCCGTGCGACCTGCGAGAGAGGAACCTGGCAGCTTGCGTGTCACCGGGCTGTTTGCGCCGCTCTTGAAGTCGATGACATTCACTTGCTGCAGTAGGCGGTTCACCACATCGCGCTCTGCGTCGCAGAAGGGATTCGTGGAGGCACCGGGACGCGTCAGCGAGGCGCGATATTTCTCGAGAATACCGCGCAGCTCGGACGAGTCCAAGCGCAGGAACGAGTTCTCTGTAGACCCGCCAATGGTGAACTTGGACATCCGTGTGGAGGACGGCGGTGCCTGGTTGTGTCAAAAGGGCGTGAGAGTTCAAAAAACTACTAGAAAATTACACAGAAGCAACGCAGGCGAGTTTCTATTCACGTAACCGAGGCAAAGAAATCAGAAACATGCGCGAGAGAAGAGAGAGAGAGAGATACACGGTGAAAGGGAATGCAACTTTAATTTGAGAGGAGACGTGAGACCACATCGGGTAAAGTGCGACCCCACTCGGAAATCAGCGACCACAGCAGCAAGGAAGAACAGATTGGCGCAGCGGCGATAAGGTCGATGTTCGATCAAGAACGCATTTGTCGTTTTCGTTTTGCGCGATAAGCTGGGAGGCTTGAGATAGACTGGCGTAAACAAGTATGAGTAGTGCGACGGCTGCGACCGGTCCCGGGAGAAACTAAACTTGAACAAAAAAGTGCGAAGAGAAGTAAAAAAACTGGGAACGTCGTGCTGTACCGCGACGTCAGACGGGGAAAGAAGTTCAACGCGAATATTTTCGATCAAGAGATGGTGTCAGAGACTCCAGTCGGTTGTTGTCATCCTGTGTCGCGGTACACACACACACGCAAACGTACAGCAAAGCTCTCGCAGCGCACCAAGATGGCTGACGGCATAGGGTTGTGAAGGCCGGTCCAAGGCTTAAGCCGCTTCAGCACGGTCCGCGTGGAAGCGGACACGCACACGCACACACACACGCACACACACGCGCATACACACACAGCGCACTGCGTCTACCTCGGTCGCAGGACGTGCCGGCTGGAAACTGTTGGCACGCCCCATGTCAATAATGTGATACACTCGTGTTCAATCCATGTTCGGGATGATAGTCATAAGACCGTCGTAAGTGGGTTATCGTCAGCGGTAGAGGCAGTGCACAGAGAGCCGGAACACCGCTTAAGCAGTGCGGTGTTACCGCTGATGGAGCGGTCTTGTCTTGACTCGGTCACCACAAGTGCAGAAAGAGCGGAGAAACAGGAAAAAGTTAGGCGAAACGGGCTAGTGCAGGAAAGGAACACAGGTCAAAGCGAAGGAGCTGGGAAAGATGTAACATGCAGATTGTCGTACACAACGGAATGTTCTAGGGCACACGTGTTAGGGTAACTGGTGAGCGACTGCACACCACAACGCGCGGGAGCGTCCTTGCCCAGTCGACGCATGACGTGGGAAACTGTATGCGTCACGCCGTGAAGGTTGTCGTGTTTAGAGTTACCGTTGTGCTCGTGTGACGTTTCACCAGTCAAAAGGACGGCTTCTCATATGTGCTACACACACAGAGAGTACACCACCGAAAAACAAATATGCTGGAAGTCGTCGCGTACTGATCGAGGTTCTGGTGGGTGCAGCAGGTCATACACGAATGACGTGTTCGCACTTCACCATGTTACTGGCGCTGCTGGTTGCGTGACTCACGGTCATCGGGAGTGTCGTCATGTTCCTCAAAGCTGTGCTCGTACACGGGCAGCGAGGCAGCGTCCCAATCGCACTGCCAGACGTTTTGAGAGGTCATGCGCCACCCCTCGTTCAAGGCTGGCGGTACGGCTTCCTCGGCTAGCGCTGGCTCCTCGTCATGCGCGGGCCGTCGTCGCGCGTGCGATCTTTCCACGTCGCGCATCGGCCGTCTCACATCAACCGCCTGCGTGGGCGTCGATGCGGCCTCCGGTGTCTCAGCCCCAGCCGTGCGCTCGCGCTTCGGCAGTCGCGGGCGAGCCGGTGCCCGTTTCGGCTTCGTGCCTCTGAGCATAAATGCGGGCAAGCCTCCGCCCCCTCGCCGTGCTGCAATTGGCGGCTCACCGCCCAGAGGCTCCGCCGTCTCGCACCTCCTGGTGGCGACGGGTTCAGTCGCCGTCGGGGCGGCTGATGGGCATGTGAAAAAACACTGCATGCTGATATGCAACAGTGCGGCCACGTGCACACACGGAGGCGTGGCGAACGGCCACAAGGACAGGTTTGACTGACAGAGATGGCACGATGTGCTGGTGACCGCGCCTGCGCAGAGTCGAACAGCTGCCACGTGCTTCTGTGACGGCTGGTGCAGGAGGACCACGCGCATCAGCGGCACAACCGGGCCTTCTCGGCCACCGCACGTTTGGTAGTGCGGCACGTAGCTGGCCGCCTCGGACGACGCCAACCACTGCTGGCCGCTCTCCACAGTTTCTGTGGATGTGCATCGAAGACACGCGCCGAGCAAGAGAAACGGCGTCTGCGTGGGGCAGCGAGAGTCGTCGTGTGCCCCGCGGTCCGGCCGGCCGACGTGCGTGTAGTGGATCTCGACCGGGCCGCAGACAGCACGTCGCACATTCTCATCAGAGTCAGATGAGCCGCCGTCTGCGTGACGCCAATCAGTTGGCACGGTCGCTGCACTCTCGTACCACTGGAGAAGCACGGACGCGCACACGCGCACGCGTGTTCCGGGCAACGCAGGGGCTGGCGAGTGCCAGCTGGGAGAGGCGTTGGGCTGGTGCCAGGACTTGACCGTGAGCAGCGGTGCGGCACCCACAGACCCGCACCTCTCCGCAAAGCAGCTGGAGGGATCGACAAGCCACGTCCACTGTCCCGAAAGCCACGACAGCGGCGCACAGTGTTCATCGTCTTTGTGTAGCGGAGGCGACTCTTGCAGAACCACGGTGAGGCCGTGAATCAGCGCCGAGGCCAGCCACGGCTGATACGACGGTGAGCGGGTCAGCGCGGCAAAGGCGGAGATGGGGTCACGACTATCGGCTGGTGGCGAGCTCACGCTGTCTGCGCGTGGCTCTTGGTGTGCGGCGGCGAGACGAGCCACATAGTGAGGCACGCCAGCGGATTGCACGGTGCGTAGGACATGCTGAACCAACGTGTGGACGCTGACAGAGCAATCGCCAGGCGTGGCGGGTACATCCGGGACCAGGACAACCACCGTTGCAGCCTCGAGCACAGCAGCCAGGGTGGACAAAAAAACGGCATCCGGGTCCGACCGCGTGCGTGCGGAGAGAGAGGAGTTCCCGTCGGAGTCCACGAGACTGCACAAGTCGAGTACGATGAGAGGCGAGCTTGCCGGCGGCACGGCCAGGGTGGAGGCTGCCAGGCACACACGCGCGTACGCATCCTTGAGCACCTCGCAGGGGTCCGAGAGGACGTGCTCAACGAGGTCCCACCCCTCATCAGCGCGGATGGGCTCGCATGGCGTGGCCGCCTCCAAGCTGGTAAGCAGGGAGAGCGCCGCCTCCTCCAGGGTGCATGACGGCGCAGAGGCCAGAGTGAGCGCGTCCCGCATGTCAAGCCACGGCCTCCACCATACGTCGAAGTGCTCAAGGGCCGCATGTGGCCAGAGAATGTGGTGCAGAACAAACAGGTGGCCGTCCGCGACGTCAGAGGTGTTCGAGACACGTGACGACAACTGCACGTAGCGGGATCGCACGCTGGTGGTCAGACGCCGTCGCGCAGCGGCCGTGCCGTGAGAGGCACTGTTCAGGGTGATCAGCAGGTGCTTCCGCTGCACTGCGCACTGTGCCACGGCCACAGCGATGACTTGGTAAAAGGCGTTCGTGGCCTTGCCGGAGGCGGGCTCGCTGTCCACCGAGTCGTCGTCGTCGTCGGGGGCCGGTTCTCTGAGGATGTGCCACTGAGACCCAGACGTGCCCAGCTGGGCCGCAGATTCCTGTGGGGTGACGAGGCCGTAGCAGGCAGGTCGCCGCAGCGCGGCCGCCGGCGAGGTCGCATTGAATGCGTCGAGAATAAATAGAATCACCATGTTTGAGTGGGCTTCCTTGCCCTTGCCTTGTGTGTGTGCTTGTGTTTGTGTTCCCGCTGGTGGTCGGGTTAGGTCAGTGAAATGGGAGGGGGAAAAGAAGGGAAGAGGAATAGTGAAGTTAGTAAAGGAACTTGATCACGGTCGGGGGGAGGGGAGGGTGGGGGTGACCTAGATGTGACGACGGGGACCAAAAAGAATGACGGCTCCTTGCACGTGCAGAAACACGAGGAAGTTTCGCTGTCGGTACATGGCATGGCAGAAAACAAACACCAATGGTGGCGTTTTG
>JASANQ010001305.1:0-50401 GCA_030849645.1 Wallacemonas sp. Wsd | reverse complement strand
CCCCCCCCCCCCCCCCGCCACACACATCACTACTGAGTCTGCGAACCGGGTGCGGGAGTGACAGGTCTCCGCCCCACCTGCCACGCGCAAGTATATATGTGCACGCGTGTTCGCGGACAATTGCGCGTTCGACTTGCGAGTGCTCTCAACCTCTTTTTTCTTCTTCTTTTTTATTTCGTGTAATTTCTTCCGTGTTAGGGGCAAGCAACGACTTCATGAGCTGCGGCAACATACGCAGGGCTCGACTGAAGCACAGAGAGGAACGGCGAAGGAGCGGGGAAAAAAAACGATTAGTTCGTCTCGCCATAGGACTGAAATTCAGGATTCTCCGGGCCACGCTGAACCAGCTTGGGCATGCAGCAGCGATCAGCAATTTTGGGGTACAGAAAGCAAAAGACCGCGAACAACACTGCGAGGCCCACGTAGACGGCCACAGAGATGCCGTAGAGAGCGCCGTCACTAAGCATTTTCTTTTCGTTGACTGTCAAGTTACTTGGTTGATGGTGGCTTGGTCTGGGTAAGCACGCCAAGAAGATTTCGTGTACAATGGCTGAACAAGATGCCGAGGACGATAGTAGTAGCAAGGGGGACGCAAGACGGAAAAGAGACAGAGCTTGTGGGACAAAAAGAAAAAGGTAGAGAGAACGAGAAATCAAGAAAAACAAAAAGAGCAAGGAGGACGAAATCGAGAGGGCAAAGTGGAGTAAACTATATTGGTAAATACGGTAAGAGTGAGAACGAAAAGGGAGGTGGAAACGGACACGTGGGGAGATGGGTAGGTTGAAAAATACAGGGTAAGGGGGTCGTGTGTCCGCGCGCACATGTGTGAATGTGCATCTCAACGTGAGATGTGAGAGAGGGACGTAGGACAGTACGTCTGTTGGATTTTATCTGGATGCTGCGTAGGTATTAAACGCAAGACAACGCACAGAGCCAGTTGTTGTGGTTTTTTCACTACGTCGTTCACACTGCCAAGACAGAGGAGATGCTGCGGCACGGCACGCCGATGCAAGCCAGTCGCGTGTTGAAATCATTTTAACTGAGCATGACGACCAGACAACGTTAGTACTGTGGCCGGTGCAACAGGAGAGCAACAAGGGGGGAAGGAAAAGTGCGTGTAAGTTGTCACAAAAGGTTCAAGCAACGCTGTGATGACAGAAGAGAGAGAGAAGGGCGGTGTGGCCAATAAACGGATGTTAATCCGCCTTCTTCTTCTTCTTGGCGGCCTCTGATGTCTCCGATGTCGTGGGTGCGGTTGCTGGCGCGTTGCGCGCGTCCTCGATAAACGCATAGATGACGTACCCGCCGCCAATCAAAATGGTCGAGCCGATCGCGGCAAAGCCACCGCAGAGAACGTCATCCACGCCTAGCCTTGGCGCGACGACTTTCATGCCAACCATCAATGCAATGAGGGGGATTGTCAGCATCAGCACGCTGGTGAACACAAACCGAGAGAGAACCTGCGAGTTGCGCTTGTCGCTCAGCTGCTGGTAGAGCGTCCCGAGGTCCTTGGCCTTGGAGGTCATGGGTTTGGTCACAGCGTCCAGGAACTCCTTCTTGGCCAGGCGGGCTCCGCGGACGGTGTCGCCCATGACCAGGTCGTCATTGACCTGCTCATCTTCGGCGTCGTCGAGGGACTTGTAGAGTGTCTCGTACAGGATGCGGTTCTCCTCCGCCTCCACATCCTTGAGAAGGCGTGTGCCAGGTGTACGTCCAGGCTTTGTCTCCGCCGCTGCCTTGGCGGAGGCGTCCGCCGGTACCTCGGGCTTGGTAGTGCTATTCGTCTCAGACATGGCCGTCGCCTCTGTGCTCGACCGATGGCTCCCGAAAAGGGCGAGAGAAAGAAACAGAAAGAAAGGTGGGGAAAAAAGAAAACTCGAATGAGCAGACCACTAGCGCACCACGTAGTGATGCTCGTTGTGGTAGGTAGATGCGAGAGTGCACGATGGAGGAAAGCAGGTGTGTAAGACGAGTTGGGGGGGGGGGGGGGCGAGAGGAGACAGAGAATGGGCGGGCACCTGCTAGTGGCGAGGTGTTCACTTGAGAAAGCAGCGTCTCTGTGGCGCTGCACAACACGCTCCATATGAGAGAGAACAGCCACAGTGCGTGTGTCTCTGTGCGCGTGCATCTGGTTCTACGCGTGCAAGCACGCTAAACAGAATAGTCGATAACGCAGATTCGCCACTGTTTCTGTGCGCGCGCGCGCTCCCACTTTTCACCCAGTTCGGCTTCGGTGCACTCGGTTTGTTTGTGCTTTGTTTAGTGTTGTTTGTTGTCGTGGGGAGTTTGTGTCTCGTGGTCTGCGTCAACGCGCAGTTCGGTAGGTGGAGGCATGCCTGTCTAGTCACATTACATGAGTCTATGAGAATCGCAAAGCTGACAAAAGCACTCGGTGCCGTACCACGTGAAAGCAAAGAAAAAGAAAACGGTTCACAATCACCATCGGGGAGGGGGGGGGGGGGGGGTCGGTTGTTTTGCTGTCTGTGCGCATTCACGCACCCGCTGCAGCCGCTCACAGGCCTTCAATGAGATCTGCCTCTGGGAGATCCACGATTGCGTGTGCGAGTGGCCGACGCCGGTGCTCATCCACGACGAGCACGGTGACGCCGTCGCCCTTCGTTTCACCCTCCTGGAGCTCGACCACGACTTCGCAAGGAAAGGCCATAGAGGGCACGACGTACGGGACCCGGATGAAGCTCTGTGGCACATTGTAGATGTCCTTGGCGTAGCTGAAGACGACCTTGAGGTCGAAGAGCGCGTGGTCGCTGATGTTCTGCAGCAGCAGCTTGATTTTAAACGACGGTCCCAGCCCCTGGACCGTGGCGACAATGCGAACCGAGTCCTCGGCCAGCACGCCGAGAAGGGCGCCGTGCTTTGTGGGGGAGAGCAGGCCAGTCGTGACGGCGGTCGCCGCGGCCGCGTTGACGGGGGACGTTTCGCGGCTCAGCGCGTCTTTGGCAGCGCTCGGCTCCGCGTCGGCGGCGGTGGCGGTGAGGCTCGGGGCGGCACCAGCTGGCGCAACGCTCTCCAGCGGCTCCGCGACGGCGGCGTCATCGTCGCTTTCCGTGTCGAGGTCCACCTGTCCGTTCGAGATGAGTTTCAGGTACGACCGGGCGGCGCTCAGTCGCAGGTGGCACAGGTCTACGCTGTAGGTGCGGTACATCTCCAGTCCGCACGTCTTCTCGCGCTCCGTCTGCACCTGGAAGACAGAGCTCAGACGAGGCACGGGGATGGGCATTTCCTGTTCGGGCGGCGGGCCCGTCTCGGTGACGCCCTTGCCGCTCAGCTGCGCATTGCGGTGCAGCAGCTCGACGACCAGCGAGCCGTTCTGCAGCACCATCATCAGCACCGAGTCCTCGCGTCCGTAGCGTCCAGAGCGCATGGCGGTCACCGTGCCGTACGCCTGGCTAACGTGCTGGAGCTGCGTGCCCACGTAGACGCGGATCTGGCCGTTGCTCAGGGCGACAATGACGGCGCGCTGCTCGCCAGAGACGGGGTCGTCGATGGTGGCCAAGTTGGTGGCGTTCGTGGGCAACACCGTCGCGCTCTGCCGCTTGCCCTTCAGGTTGTAGTACGACAGCGTGTTGGCCATGGTGGCAACGGCAATCTGGTTGTTGTACCGCACAAAGCCGACCGGCTGCGCGTCGGGTTGGATGATCGAGCTGTGCAGCTGGCCATTCTTGATGGAGTAGATGCGTCCGTCTCTGCAGGAGACGAAGATGCGATAGTCGACACGCAGCGTGCCCGCCACCACCAGCTCCACAGGGATGCTCGGCAAGGAGAAGGTCGTGTCAATGGCGCTGCCGTTGTTTTTGAGAATATACAGAAAGCGGCGCTCAGTGCCAATGACCAGTGTCCCGAGACCGCGTTCCTCCTCACGTTCAAGGTAGATGGAGGTCATGCAGGTCACACAATCCAGCTGGAGAAGGGGCTTCCCACGCACCCGCCCTACAAAGGCCGCGCGCTCCTGGTTGCTGTCCATCAGCACAAACTCAAGCGTCTGCGCAGTCACGTCCAGGCCCGCGTCAAGATGGACCTCAAAGCGCTGCACAGCCTCATCAATTGTGATCGCAGCCGTGCCCAGCTGCTCCCAGATGGTCTTCTCCTCATCGCTAATTTTGATCAGCGGGATTGTGAAGCGCATGAGCGGCTCCTCGCCCTGATACATAAAGACAAACGCACCGGAGGCGACGGCGACGATGGGTTTCTGGAAGGCGGCGTCACTGAGCATGTAGAAAGAGGCCATGCAGATCGGCACCTGGAACAGCCGCGACTCGCGCTGCAGCGCTGTGCCTGAGTAGACCTTCAGTTTCTTGCTCCCGTCCGCAATCAGCAAGTGGTAGTCGCCGTCGGCGGCGATATCAGCCGTGATCAGACAGCTGCTGAAGGCCTTGATGTTCGCCAGGTGGTCGCGGAACGCGTACAACCAGAACTTCTCCGAGCCATCTTTTTTGGACATTCTGTGTCTACTATAGGAGGGGGGGGGGGGGTAAAGAAGGACGAAGGAGGGAGGGGCTTCTCCTTTCCTCTATGAATGTTTGTTTTTGTGAGTGTCTGTGTGTCTGTGTAGAGGTGTATGAGTTGGTGGTATTCTTGTTTGATTTGCTGGTGGTGTTGCGATCACAGCTTCTGCCCAGACACTCGCGTTGAGTGTCTTTTTCGTAAACGATTTTTCACTGTCATATGAAGGAAAGTGACGGAGAGAGAAAGAGTGCATGGCAGGTGGTGAAGGAGACGGACATGATTCATGCTGAGCCTGCTCAGTGGAAACAGAAGCGAGCGGGCAAACGGTGAATAGGGTCAAGACAGGGCACAACTGAAAAGTGATATCGACCTGATCCAGAGACGTGTCGTGAAAGGGAGTTGGTCACAGACAAAATGAAAGCTACTAAGAAAAAGGTGATATACTAATGTCGCAAAGTCATTATGAGCCGACCGAGTCACGCAGTTTATTTCGTGTGGATTAACGCGATGCGGAAGAAGAACAAGAAAAAAAGAGAGAGTCAGAAAACACGGGAGGAGGTTACAACTGATTCAGCGATGGTGTGCAGATGAGCTTGCGCTGCAGTTGGCCAAGCATGCAACAGCTGGCGAGCGACGACGGATCTGAGGGGTACGCGGGGGGCTGCGTCACGGCGGCCATGGTCGCGCTGCCCGCACACCCATCGACGCCCTCATCATCGACAGAGACGTCGTAGGTGACGGAGCCGATCGTCATGGTCATGCGGCCGCTCTTGTACACCTTCAGCTCACCCAGCTTCCCGGACGACTGCATCTGCGGCAGGTTGAAGGGGAGCTCGCGGCTGAAGCGCGGCATCTGTGCCCAGACCAGCGGCGGGGCGCCAGTGGGGGACTGCGGGGTAGTCGGGGTGGTCGTGGTCGGGGTGGTGCCAGAGCCCGTCAAGGGGGCGAGCATCTCCTCGTGGAAGCGGCGATTGGCGGCGTAGCTCAGCGCCGTCTCGGCCTCTGCCTCGCGGAGGAACGCCGTGCCGTCGGCGATGACCGGCGCGGATGACGACGACGACGCCTCCGGCTCGGCCGCCTGCGCGGTGGAGGAGGAGGTGGGGGGCTGCAGCGGAATCGGGCGGTACTCGCGGCTCGCGTCAAACCCGTCGGAGGCTGTGTTCGCGGAAAAGTATGCGTCCATGGTGTTGACCGGCAGCGCCGGCGCATTGGTCACGTACAAGGAGCGGTCCACGTTCTGCATCATGGCACGGTTAAGGCGGGCCTGTGCACTGAGGTGCGACGACCGCGCAGGCCCCGCCGACGAGCCCGTCCTCTCCCCACCACCACCACTGCCACCACCACCACCGCCACCACCACCACCGCCACCACCACCACCGCCACCACCACCACCGCCACCCGACGACTTGGTTGCTGCTCGGCGGCTGGCGTTGGCGTTGGCGGGCGTCGTCGGCGAGGACGGTGTGGCCCCAGCGGCCGCCGCGGCATCACTGGCGCGGATGCGCGAGTAGTCCGACATCCCAGCGGCCGGGTCCCTGTTTGGGTCAGCCCGCATCGCCTCGAGGCGCCGCAAGCGGTCCTGCTGGAGCGACGTGTCGTCCGTCAAGGACGGTGCGGCCCCGAGCGTCGCGTCACCGGTCGGTCCGGCGCCATCCTCTTCCTTGCGCTGCACCACCAGCTTGGGCTTGAACTTCAGATTCGGTACCTTGGGTGGCATGACCGTGAATGGGCACGGATGGGGTCAGTGAGAGACAACTACGGGAAGGACACGGATGCCTGAGTGTGGACAAGTGCGTCGTATAGCACACCCTTTGTGTGTGTGAGAGAGAGAGAGAGCTTTTGCTTTAGCGTTGATGTCGCTTAGATGTTCCTGTGCGGGCGCGTACGTTTCGTTCTTCTTACGAAAGTGTGTGGTGTACCGTTCGCTTCGCTCAGGCGGATACGTCGTGTGGGCTCGATCTGCACGCGCAAAAAAGGAGACTGCGTGAGGGGAGGGGGAGAGAAAGGAAGGCATGAAGAGAGACAAGGTCTGCTGGTGTGCACGTCAACACGGAAGTGATGTGCGCTCAAGTGAGACAAAAGAACTGTGAAGTGGTGACATGCGTTCACTAATTTTCCAGTTTTTAATGACCGATGTCGGCGTCTGGTTGTGTGCGCACAAAGCGGGGTAGTGGCAGAACAAGACGTCAAGATGCGCCGAAAAGCGTCTGTGATGGCCTTGATGCACTGCTCCGCGTCAACTTGTCTTTTCGTTTATTCGTTCACACCTGCTGAGAGATGTGTGCGGGTATGGGTGTGGGTGTGGGTGCATGTGGGTGTGTTCTCCTGATCGGTCTCGCCAACCTTCTGTTCCGTTATTGTGTTTGCTTTCCGCGTGTGTATGGAGGTGTGACGTGGGTCGGAGCAACGACAACAACAACAGCAACAGCAAAAAAAAAAAACTTGTGCAAGGGTGTTCGGTACGTTCCAAATCAACAAGGCAAACAACAACAAGAAGCAACGCGCATGTGTGGGAAGCTGGGTGAAGGAGGGTCACATCACTGACGCGGCATGCCTATCTTCCCAATGTCTTCTTTCGCTATTGATCATCGAGGCGAGAGGCACAGGGTATACGACAGACACAGGCAAACAAAACAAAACAAAAGGCTTCGAGCCTCTAATTTACAACGACAGATCACCGTCAAAGGAGCTAAAGCCGGCGAGCAGGAAGATGGGATAGAATGGCTTGAGGCGGATGTTGTTGCACCAGTTCCATGCACTCGTCAGCCGCCCGTCAATGCAGCTGCCAGCATCGTCCATGTTATCGCCGCCGCTGCCGTCGAAACCGTGGCGGAAGAAATCGCGCAGAATGGCGCGCTTGGCGTTGTCGCCGCCTCCCCACACGCTCTTGAGGTACTTGAGATGAGCTGGTGCTTCGGCCATCTTGTCAATGTGCGCCAGGCAGCGGAGAAGGGGGATGAGGATGCGCGACACCTGCCCATACTTGTCAATGAAGTGGAACGCGTTCGGCACCTGATTGTCGCCGAGATGAATACGCTCCGACCCCACCCACTCGCCGAGCTCTTGCTTGGTTTGCTGCAGCACAGTGGAGATGGCGCGGTACAGGTTCGGCGCCTTCTGGACGCGCTGCAGGCCCTGCCCGGTTTCGCGCAGCTCGTACTTCTCGTCGGGGTTGAGCATGTCCTCCTCCGCAATCGTCCACAGGGCGTACATTTGACGGCAAATGTTCTTCCACAATGTCAAACTTTGCAGCACAAACGTGTACTGGCGGCGGTGATCGTGTGTGAGTCGACTGCCGTCCGTGCCCTCCTCAATGGCCAAGCTGCTCAACGTGTCGCACAAATTTGGTGAAAAGTACGTTTTCAGCAGCTCCAGAAGCTCCTCGGTTGACTTGACATTGTCGTTCGAGTAGCAGTTGGCGTCGTTCAAACTGCGCACCGCCACCTCCACAGTGTCCTGCGACACGCTGTACTTGCCTGCGTAGTCCTTGACGAACTCATTCACGGCCAGGTCCTTGGCACGCAGGCACTTGTTCAGCACGTTGCGCTTCTTCAGCAGCGGCACCGGTGTGATGCAGTGCGCCAGCCGCCCGTCGGTGAGCAGCGCCTCGATCTTCTTGTCGCGGCAGTAGCGTCCAACGGTGATCAGGTCGGTGGCGAGCGAGAAGCCCAGCGCCTCGCGCGCGCTTTCGTTCTGAACGGCGTCTTGCACCAGGTAGAGGAACTTGACGTAGTCTGTGCGCAGCAAGTCCGGGTTCATGATCTTGTAGCGTCTGCACGTCTCAATGGCCATGCAGATCTGCGCCTCGTACGGGGTGAATTCGCGGTCCTGCAGAAGAGTGGCCGCGTGGCGGACATCGAGCCCCACAACAAGCCCAATCAAGGCGTTTGTGAGCTCCTTGACAATCACCATGTCCCTATTGCGCTTCAGCGCCGCCGCGCTGTCAACCTTGTCCGTGTAGCATGACGCCAGAATAATTCCGCGCATCAAGCGCTGAATCTTTCGCTCCGTGGTGCTCAGACGAAGCGGGATGTGCTCAGCATGCTCAATGGGCTCCGTCAGGAGCTCGTACTCGTTGTCGAACGAAGCCGTCTCCTTCCGACGGCAGCCGAATCCCAGAAAACTCATCGCCAACAACAACAACAGCAAATGGCAACACTAAGGTAAAAAAAGGGAAACAACACACAATTAGCGCCGCGGAGCAGGACAACAAACTATTGCTCGGCAAAAAAAAAAAGAGCGCGAAGAAAAGCAAGATAGCTAACAAGCGAGCGCGCAACGAAACGCAGCTTAAAAGAACAGAAAACAAAGACGGGCGAATCAGGCGCACACTTGTGAACAGAGACAGTCCCTGAGTCAGTTCATGCGGAAGCAGATAAACGGTGAGAGGAGAGGAGAGAGGAGAGGAGAGGATGAGAGACACAATTGACGGTGAGAACAACGATGAGTCACAGATGCATGTCAGTGAAACAGCGAGTACGGGCAAACAAACAAGTGTGTGAGACCGACCAGAAGGAATTGCGACAGCAGAGGAGGGGAAAGTGGGACAAGGAGGCGCTCTAGGTGCCGAGCACGGCACATTTCAGACACCAAAAGAGTAGCAAGTCTAAGTGTGAATCAGAGGCTATGACCGCTTCACAAAAAAAAAAACAGCTTCAAACCTCACGGCCGATCAACGTCATGTGCAATTGTTTAGAGTGTTGATGTTGAGGTTAGTCACAAAGAGAGAGAGAGAGAGAGAGATGGTGTCAAAACCACAGGACACCATATTTAGTCCGAAAAGGTCACACGTGTGCAAAGTAAAAAGCGCCAGAATACACAAGAACAGAAAAACAAAAGAAACAGTATTGAGCAATAGCGAACAGCAAGCGCAGTGAGGACAGTTTAGAAACAGAAGGGGGGAAGGGCCATGCTGCAAACGCAACAGTAGTCTTAGACGAAACCAAGCAAAGAGTGAGGAGCACAGAGAGAAAAGAGTAGGAACAACAACAGTGGGCGGGGGAAAAAAAAAGAGTGGCGGAACCAGTCATTTTTGTTTGTCGTCTCCGACGTTTGCGCTTCTCCTTTTATTCATGCCCTCGGTGTGTTTTGTGTTTTGTTTGTTTGTTTGTTTGTTTGGCTTATGCGGTCCGCATCAGGCGTCGCACCAGTCCACCGGCCACGGTTTCGCCCTCCTGTTGCAGGACAAAGCGGCCCAGTGCGCGGCAGTTGTCGGCCGCCTCCAGGGCGATTTTGTTGTCGCAGCGAAAGACCACGAGTGCCTGCGCAGACGGCGGGACGCACTTGACCATGCCTTTTGACCACTCGCCGTTTTTGAGATTCATCTTGGACACGAGCAAGGTCACCTTCACGGGCACGGTGAGCGCGTGGACAATCATGGTGAAGCTGGCGCCGGGCAAGATGGACTTGGCCAGGCCGGGGAAGGTCTGAATGTGCGCCTCAAAGTCCGTGGCGAACTGGACGGGTGGTTGATCCGCAGCGCCACCCACGCAGCCAGCGTAGAGGCCAATCAAGGACGAGTTGGTGCTGATTTCAATCGTGTCGCCGGCGAAGGCCACATTGACCTTGCCGCCCACGGTTGGCTTGTTGATTGTCCGCACCATCACCTTCACGTTCGCGGGGACAAATAAAAGCTCGCTGCCCGCGAACACGCGTCCACTTTCAACCTTGCAGTAGAGCGTGGTGTTCTCCACGTCCTGCAGACTAAGGCGAAGCGGCGCGTCGAGCAGGCGCGTTTCGAGTGGGCAGCTATCCAGCAGATCGATGAGGGTGGGCCCCGTGTACCACGGCGTCGCGGCAGGGGTCAGCTCGCACATGTTCGTCGCCTTCATGGCTGCGATGGGCACAAACCCACGCACGAGGTCGTCCCGCATGTGCATCTGCTTCAGGAGAAGGTTCAGCTCCATCACAATGTGGTCGAAACGCGACTTGTCGTAGCCGACCGAATCCATTTTGTTCACCGCGACCACAATCGAGCCGACGCCGAGCGTTTTGAGCACCAAAAGGTGGTCCTTGGTGCCGTTCGCCACGCCGGCCTCGAACTCGCCCTTGGCCGCCGACACCACCAACAGCGCCGCATCGGCCTGCGTCGCGCTGCTGATCATGTTCAGCACAAAGTCCTTGTGTCCGGGTGCGTCGAGAATGTGGATGCGCCGGTGTTCCGTCTCGAAGCAGAAGGAGCCCGAGTCGATTGTGACACCGCGACGGCGCTCCTCCTCCGACTGGTCCAGCACCCACGCGTACTTGAACGACTCCTTGTGCTCGCCGCGACCCTGGCGAGCGTTCTTCTCGACCTCGGCCTCCGAAATCTTGCCGAGCTTCACGAGCAGCTGGCCGAGGGTGGTGCTCTTGCCGTGGTCGACGTGCCCGGCAATGACAAACGTGCAGTCGGGCTTCGACATGTCGGGCTGCACCGTTGCGTCGTAGTGGCGCGACTTCGCCGAGTACTGCGGTGTGCTGCCGATACGACGACTGTCTTGCGCAGACGTGCTCTCACCCATGCTCTCCTCGGGGTCCGAGTTGTGGTCGCGCGCGTCGTGATCGTGCTTGGTGGCAATCTTCAGCGTGCGGGTGCCGGTGTGCCCATTCTGGGCCGTCTTCTTCTTGGCGGCGTCGCGGTCGGCCAGGAGTTGGTTCACGGCGGAGGAGATGGCGTAGTTTTGCGTGCGCAGCGCGGTCACGGCCTCCTCCTCCGACAGCGGAATCTCGCGTGGTGCGTTCGTCTTCCACATGCTGTGCAGGTCAGCTATCGCGGCGTCGATCAGGTCGTAATCAGCGTCGGCGTCGGGGTGGATTGTCCTGTACTTGCTGACCGCCGGGCGAGGGGCGGACACCGGCGCGGTGGCGGCGGGCGACGCCTCCGCCTCCTCGGGATACTCTTCGTAGTAGTCCTCCTCCTCCTCATCGCCGTAGTACTCATCATCATCGTAGTCGTCCTCCTCGTCCATGTGCGCCAGCTCGGCGTAGAACTTGTTATGACGATTCATGGTCGCTTATTGCTAATGTCGGCGGCGGGGCGTTTTGTGGGGGGGGGGGGGGGGGTACTAGCGCGACGTTTTTGCTCTAGTTGTTGCTAGATGGGTGTTGACTTGAGTGTCAGTTGTTTGGTTCACTGGGGGAGGCGAAAAAAAAAAAGAGAAGGCAGATAGTTTTCCTTGTAACGGTCAAAAGATGTTGAGCGTTCGATTGAAAGTGCAGCTCTTTTAGTTGCTGTTTTGTATTTGAGTGTCACTCATCCAACGAGAGTGGACGGGAGAAAAAAAAAGAGGGAGGTATGATTGGAGTGAAGGGAGATGGAGGTGCTACGATACTTCCTGTTGTGGGAGTGGATCATTAGGAGTGAGTACAAGTCAGGAATAACAGAGTTTTTAAGTGGCCGACGAGAGCCCACAGTCAACGGCGCGCACGAATGAGCTGAAACCACTCAATAAACCCCAGTGTCACTAGCCAGCTGCACGATGTGCGTTCGCCGTGGGTTGTGTTCGCCGACCACATGAATTCACTTCTAGGCGGCATTTCGATCGTACCCGCTGTGAACGCAAGATGATTCACCTGTTTTGTTGTGTTTGAGTGTGGTGGGAGTTACGCATCTAAAGTAAGCAAATGAAGAAAGCCCCGGTAAAGGGGAAGTGGGAAGAAACGAGAGTGCACAGAACGGGCGAAGCGTCAGCGGGATTGGATGTCACGCATGGAAAGAGACGGCATCATGCGCGGCGCTTTTGCTACCCGTGAGTGTTCGCTTCCTCGTGTTCTCTTGCTTTTGTTGTGGTGGTTTTTTTTTCTGTGTGTGAGTGCGTCTCAGTGGGATAGCCGCAGTGGAGAGATGGAGAAAAGTCAATTACAGTGCATTATTGTGGTGGCTTGTGTAGTAGACCTCGGCCTTGCCAAATGGGCTGCTCGTACCCGTACCGCCCGACGAAAACAGAACATCCTCCACGGGCTCCTCCTCCGTGGCATCGGACGGAGAGGCGTAGATTTTATTCGCGGTGGTCAGCCGGAGCGATGTGGATCGCCTGGGTTTTTCTTCGGGGTGCTGTGTCAGGTAGCGCGTCATCACATCCTCCAGTGCCCGCCGTGTGAAGGCGAGGCCAGACTGGATGTCGTTGAGCTCGTCCTCGCTGAGCACGCCGTGCTTTCGCATGAGGTTGGTGATGCCGACAGCGGCGTACACGCAGCTGCTCGCCGCCCACCAGCCGCCCCGGTACACAAGGAATTCGCTGCTACTCACGGACTTGACAGCCAGGCTGGCGCTCTCAATGAAGGGGGCGAAGAGCCGATCGTAGATCTCTTGCTGGGTGAACGGCGGCGCCAGCACCAACAGGAAAACGGTGATAATTTTCAGCTCGGTGAAAAGTGGGATGGCGTCGGCACCAAGCGCGGACACAGCCGTGATGGACATGATCATAATCCAAAGCTTCAGCGCACGCACGCTCACACGCACGCGGTCAGGACGGCCCTGCGAGTCGGCAATGCGAACCCGCTGTTGGAGCGCAATGTTGGCTGCGTACAGCAGCGCAGCGTGAAAGAAGGTGCTGCAAATCACATCGTGAAAGAAACCCAGCACCATTGCAAAGTGACCAATAGAGGTCCAAAAGCAAACAACAAAAAAAAATAGCAAAGTAACCGAGATGTATCTTCCGCGTGTGGAAATGTGGGTGAGAAGGCAAAAAAGAAAAAAAAGAAGGAGGTGTGAGAGAGAGTGAAGGAAAGGTGGGAAGGGAAAGTCAGGGCGTATGGCGACGCAGAGTAGAACTCTGGTGGCAGTGGCACGAACGAGCTGCGTAAACGCGGACAGGTACGGCTGCTTGCCTGTGCGTAGGTAGTTTAGACGGCACGGAAGACGAAAAGGAGAGCAATAGTCTGCCAGACGGGGTGATGTTGTGCGTGCACGCGCATCGCCGAGCATGTCAGCCACGTGCATTGGTTCCTGCGTGAGGTGCGCCGGCACGCACGCGTTGACTATGACCACTTATCCGAGAGAGAAAGGGCCCTCGGTGTGTGTGTGTATGTCTGTCTGTCAGTGTCTGTGTGATATGGGATTTTGGGGGGTTACGGAGGATATGGGCTAACTCTTCCTGCATGCGTGGTTTTGCTGCGTCCGTTCATGCTGGCTGCTTTTTGTCATGCTACGGACACACAGTGGGGATTTTTCTTTCCTCTTTTTCCTTTTTTTTTTTGACTGTTTCAAGAAGACTCATGTGCGCGTTTTCTTCTCCTTCGTAACTTGATCTTGAAAAAAAACACAAACTTCAGCTGCAAAGTGTTTCTTCACTAGACGGAGGGAGAAAAAAAAGGAACGAGAACCAAAAAGGCTAGTGCTGAATGAGGAGCACTGTGCACAGGGAGTTCGCTCTCAATTGTGAACCTCTGACCTTTTAGGAGGAGATACACGCACGTGTTCTCGTTCCAAAGAAAAGAGAACACAAAACGAAAGAGAGTATCGAGAAAGCAATCACAAGTCTTTGATAAAAGAGGTAGACGTTGAGAAAGAAAGAAAAAAAAAGGCACGTGCTGTAGCATCACAGCTGTCAGATGGAGGTTTCTTTTTCTTGTCATTTAATCCCATTGAGTATCCTTTTCCTTTTTTTTTTGAATTTGGTTGTTGAATTTTAAAGAAAAAAACAAAGATATATTTTTTCACTGGTTCAGCTTCTCCCTGAATCCGGTTTTTCAAGGCGACCCCTTGGACGGTGGTCGGCTGCGCGAACACGCATGCAGTTCGCTCTTTGACCATCGTTTGTTTGTTTTTGTGTGTGCGCCGTGATCCACTATCGCTGCTTCTTCTTTTTCTTTTCTTGCATTTTGGGTGGAACACGCAGAAGAGTATTCTTTACCTGGATTTCTTTTTCCTTGGTCCGTGGCGTGTGTGGCCAGGGAAAAAAAAAAGAAGAGAAAAGGGGAAAAAAGAAAAGGGGACGAACAATGGACAGAAACATCAACTACGAAAAAAAGAGAGAAGTAAAGAAAAACACTGGAGGGATCCGTACCACAAAGCGAAAGTGGAAGGGAGAAAAAAACAATGCCAAACAAAAGAAAGAAATGCAGGTACTCAGAAAAAAAAAGGAAGAGAAGAGAAGAGAAGAGAAGAGAAGAGAAGAGAAGAGAGAAAAAAAAAAGAGTGAGAAAGAAGGAGTAGACATGCGCGCAAAGGATAAAGACGAGAGAACGCAAGTGGTGTCTCTCATGTTTGTGTTTCCCTCGTTCGCTGTTCCCCTCGATCACGCTCCCACATCTCTCTCTCTCTCTCTCTCTTTCTCTCTGCCTCCGGTTCTCGCTCATTCTCTCATTCTCTGTTTCTCGTTACCAGGCTCACGCGTTGTTCACTTGCGTTTTTTTAAACGAGTTGTTTTGGTGCGTTGTGCCAGGCGTGCATTTCGCTCTGATACATTTGTGTTCCTTTCTTTGGTCACTTCCTTTTTGCCGGGAAGGTCACGTCTGCTTAAGAGCTCATGTGGCGGTTGAGCACGTCCTGGGCCTCGGAGATCTTGCTGTCAAGGATGGAGGGGTTCTCCAGCATGTGCACAATCTCGCCGTTCTCCATCTCGAGGAGCATACCAGTGATCTTGGCGGCCGCGGACGGGTGGCTGCGCACAATGTAGCTGTACAGGCGCTCGCCGAGGACGTTCTTCTGCTGGTCCTGGGGGATGCCGTTGATGAGGGCGGACAGGTTCTGGCCGTTGCCCATGTCCGGGCGGGCGGCACCGACAGAGGTCATCGGGGGCTTCTGGGCCATGGGCGGGCGCTGGGCGCGGACCTGGCTCATGGGGGTGGGGCCCATGGGGCGCATGGGGCCGGGGATCATACCGCCCATCTGCATCATCGGCATGCGCTGGTTCATCATCGGCATGTTGTTGAACATCTGGGGGTTCATGAAGCCCATGGGAGGCATGTTGCCGCCCATCTGGCCGCCCATGGGGCCGCCCGGCTGGCGCATGCGGTACTGCTTGGTGCGCTCCTCGAGGTTCGCGCGGCGGGCATCCTTGCGAAGCGCGTACGTGACGAACAGGGGGCGGGGGCACAGGAAGGTGCTGCCGTTGAGCTCGCTAATGGCCTGCGTGGCGGCGCCCTGGTCCTTCATGGACACGAAACCGAAGCAGCGGGAGAGGCCGGTCTCCTTGTCCTTCATCACGGTCACGGAGACGGTCTCGCCGTAGCGGCTGAAGAGCTCCTTCAGGCGGTCGCTCGTGACGGAGTCGTCGAAGCCCTTGACGTACAGGTTGGGGTACTTGGCGTACTGCTGCGCACGCTCGCGGCGGGCGCGCTCGCGCTCGCGCATGCGCTCCTCGCGGGAGCGGAAGCGGCTGACCTCGACGTTCACGCCCTCCTTGCCGATCTCGCAGGTCTTGTCGTTGAGCTCCTCGACGGCCTTGGCCGCGGACTCGTGGTTCGCGTACGCGACGTAGCCGAAGCCGACATCGCTGCGGTTCTCACCGACATCGCGGACCTTGGCGGACGTCACCTCACCGTACTTGCCGAAGAACTCCTTGAGCTTCTCATCGGTGATGTTGGGCTCGAGGTTGTTGATGTACAGGTTGGTGAACTGCTTGAGGATCTCGTCGCGGTGCTGGGCCTGGTAGCGCTCCACCGTGATCGCCTGACCGTCCACCTCCATGTCGTTCATCTCCTTCACGGCCTCGGCCGCGGACTCCTCGCGCTCAAACGAGATGCGCGCGTAGCCGCGGGAGTCACCCTTCTCGTCGCACGCCAGCGTGATGGCGGTGAGGCGGCCGAACTTGGAGAACATCTCCTTCAGGCTGTACGTGTCGACGCTGGTCGGCAGCTTCTTCACGACGATGTTGTTGACGCCGGAGCGGCGCTTGGAGGGGTCACGCTGGATCTTCGCGATGCGCAGGAAGCGGGAGCCGAGCTTCACGCCGGCGTGGTCGAGGGCCTTCTCGGCATCAGCGGGGTCCTGGAAGTTCACGTAGCCGTAGCCGAGGGACTTCTGGGTGGTCGAGTCCACGCACACGCGCACGGAGGCGACGGGGCCAACGCGGACAAAGTAGTCGTACAGCTTCTGCTCGTTCAGGTTGGGGTCAAGACCGCCGACCCAGATGGAGGGATTAGGACCAGTGAACGTCATCTTCTTCTTTGTTTCTTTCACCGGGGGTTGTTTTTTACGGGTTTTTAGTTGGTTTTTGGGGGGTTATTTGTTTTCTGTTTTTTTTATGGTTTTTTTTTTTGGAAGCTGTGACAAGAAACAGTAATAGTAGTAGTCAAGAGCACATGGACGCACAATTGTTCGAGAGGAGAAGGAATATGCGAGTGAAAGAGAATGGAAAGGAGAATGAAAGAGAGAAAGACAAAGAGAATGAGGGCCGTCAATAGCATGCCGAACGCACGCGGACTGACTTTAGCTTGACCGAAGCAGGGAGGCGCTATTTCGTACATGGAAAAGGCGGGTGGTACTGTTTTTGATGGTGTTATCATTGCGTCATGTGGCTGGAGAAGAGAAGAAAAACAAAAAAAAAGTGTGTCGAGGCTCCTGCGCTTTCGTGCAAAAAATATATAGATGACAGTTGTCGTGCGTCGTGCTTGGTATTATTACTATCGTTTGCGTGACTGCCCAACAACATGTCAAAAAAGGGGGAAAGTAACAGAATATGTTTTCCCTACGTTGAAAACGAGAAACCTCCTAGCCGCCCGGGCAGGTCAATTATACGGCAGCGGACGGGAGGAGGAGTCACTATACATGTGCGAGGAAGAGAAATTGCACGGCGGAGTCGACAACGAGAACACGTCAAAAGCAAAAAGAGGAAACAAAGAGGGAAAGAAAGGAAAGGCATGACTAGCACAAGAAAAGAAGAAGAAAAGCATACAGGTGAGAAAAGAAAAAGACAAAATAATACACGCAGGGAGTAACAAAAAATTGCTGGGAAAGGGCACGGGCCAGACACACACAGAGAGAGAGAGACAGAAAAGAGAAGAATAGCCACGTTGGCCACCACGCTCGACGTGCGGGGAGGTCAGGACACCTCCGTTGTGACCGGAAGGCGCAGGCGCGGTACATAGACATCGGGTGGGCACGGAGGAATCGCAGCCGGCGTCTCGTCCTCGGCCTCGCTGGTGCCAATCGAGTTGAGCGAGGTGAGGCTCAGCTCGGTGCCCCACACGCGCGGGCCGCTGGTCAAGCTCCCCGGCCTGCCCGAGCCGCTCGCGTCAGTGCCAGCACCGCGCTGGCCAGGCCGTCGACCCGGTGGGATCTTGGCCTGGCGCACGGCGAGGGCCTTGGTGTTCTTTCCGCTCGGTGCAGCGCGTGGCCCTTGGTGCGCGGCGGTCTGCGCCACCGATGCATCCGCGGTGTGACCGTGACCGCGGCCGTGGGCTGGCACCGCAGTCGAGTCGACCGTGTGCGGCACCGTCGCGCTCAGCGCGCGCGATGACACCGAGGTCGAGGTCGAGTTGGTCGTGTGGCTGCTCGTCCGCGCGAGCGCCGGAACCGCTGCGGGCGGCTGCGCCTTGACAGTCTTACGTGGGGCCGCAGAGGTCGCGGTGGAGGCCGCGGCCGCGCGCCGCACCATCGGGGCCAGGCCCGTCCCACTCGTACTGCGGCGCGTGTCGTCGAGGTGCACCGCGTAGGGGCTCGTGAGGCGACCGTCGCCGGCGGGGTCCGCCACCGAGGCGCTGTTCGAGCGCGCGGCCTCTGGAGACGTCTGGGCACGGCCCGCTACACCGCTGGAGAGGACGGGGCGGCAGCGCGGCGCCACGGCTGGCGTGGGAGAGGGCCGCAGGGCCGCGCAACGTTTGGCGGCGGCCTGTGTCGCCGTCGGGCCACCCAGACGCACGCTGGTGGGTCGGAGCAGCGCGGCTTTGGCGGTCGTGTGCGGCGGCGATGCGCTCGACGCGGGCCGTGCCCGTGGCGGCTCACGCGCGGCGACAGGCCGCGCGCCGGGCGGGCTGGCGGCTCGTCCGGCAGGCGGGGCCGCGGGAGCGGGGCGAGGGGCAGGGGAGGCGAGTCGCGGCCGGGCGCCGCGCGTTGGGGCCAGGCGACGTCGGCAGTGCGCAGGGGCGGCTGGGGAGGCGGAGGCGGAGGCGGCCATCGCGGGCCTGGCACCGGGGCGGTCCGCGCGTCGTCCACGCGAGTCCACGGAGCCGCAGCGCGACGCCGGCCGGGAGCACGGCAGCGCGGACGCATCGAGCCCCCGCTTGCGCAGCTCGTCCTGCTGGTAGGCCTCCAAGAGCTGCTGCTCGTAGTTCATCCGCTCGACAAAGTGGTTGACCTCTGCCGGTGTGGTCGGGGGTCGGTAGAGCGGGGGCGGCGGCGACAGCACCGGTGAGGCGGGCTCGACGTGGGCGCAGCTCGACGAGCGCGAGCGGCGCGTCGGTGTGCCGGTGGCAGCGACGGTCGTGTGTGTTTGGGAGACGACCTGTGCGCGGGTTCGCGGCATTACCTTGGTGTGGCCAGATGGCGCGGCGGGGGCGCTCGTCACGGCGGTGAAGTGAACGCGAGGTGGTTTTTGGCACGTGCGAGACGCGGCAGAAGCGGTGCTGCTGCGCGGCTTGGTCAGCACGCGAGGCGTGTTGGTTCGCACGGACTGCATCTTGGGTGTTTCCATTATCGTCACGCCACAGGCAAAGAGTCCGGTGTATGTGTGTGTGTGTGTGTGTGTGTGTGTGTATTTTGCGCGAGTTCGACTCACCAAAAAGCGAGCGACGGTGTGAGAGAAAAATGCTAGTTGAAGTGAAACAGGTACTGTGTTTCTGCGCAGGTGCCAAACAGAAGGTGTTGCAAACAAAACGAAAAAGGGAAAAAAGACGAGTGGAGTCGATGTGTAGATGATGATTGTGGGGACAGCTCTAATGCAGAGAGGTGATCAAATAGCCATCGCGTCGACTGACGGCAACAGCAAGGTGGCGTGTTCCAGTGTGTAGAACGAAAAACAGGAATGAAAATTGCAGCAGTTGGTAGAGTCACCAATGTCGCTCGCATCTGTGTGCTGACACAAGGATGCATGGCTGACAGATCATCATGCGCTGTTGATGATGCTGATGTTGTTGTTTCTTTTTCTTTTTTTTTGAGTGTACAACACGTTTGCATGGATGAGAAGAGAAAAAGCAAGTACCCATTCCCATATGACTCGCATCGCTCTCTATCTCTGCTCGCTTGTCGGTGGCGCACGGCAGGGGAGGAGACGAAGCGCTTCATTGCACGTGCAGTTCATGGCCCACCCTTGAAAAATCTCCTCGAGTCCGGCGTACGCGGCAGCGCTCACCTCCTTGGCCAGGGCGTGGCGGCCATAGTGGTGCTCATACGCCTCGGACTCGGGCATGGACAGATGCATGAGAAAGTAGAGCCGGCCACTGTCGAAGAGCGGTCCGCTGTTCAGCGCGAAGAAGAGCGAGTTGTACGCGGGGAAGCTCACGCGGCTGCTGTCCGCGCCGGCGACCTGGAAGACAATGGTTTGGAAAAGACGGCGCTCCTGCTGCTCGCGCACGACCGGGTCATTCGCGAGGCGCGAGCCTGGAAACACAAAGTTGAGCACCCATGGCGCAATCCCCGTGCGCGCGCTCTCGTCGTCCTTGGCGGCCAGCGGCACAATGCGGTTGTGACGCCAGTGTACGCGGCCCTCGCGCGTGCCGTTGTCCGTCACCACCACCAGCGTCGCCGGGTAGCGCTGCGACTCCAGCGCCTTGCGAATGGCGAGCGCCAGCACGTAGCATCCGCACCGCTTCAGAAAGATGTAGTCAATCGACGGGCGAGCCTCGTCCACCACAGGTGACACGACGACGCCACCACCACCAGCAGCACCGTCGCTGTTCTCAGCACCGCCGCCGGTTCCACGCGGTCCCTCGTCGCCGTCGCGCTCACCCGCCGCCCCTGGTCGCGCGGCTGTGGCAAGTGACGCGAGGTCCAGCCGCGACGAGCCCGGGGCGTAGTGGAAAAAGAACGGCGCCAGCCCCTCCACAGGCTTGGACTGGCTGTCGTAGAGGCAGCCCGGTGCACCCGTGGCGGTCGCCGCCGCGGCAGAGACGGCGCCTCGATCAGGCGTGGTGCCCGCCAGGCCGGCAGACGCCGACGGCGCCATCGTGGTCGCTGTCGCCGCCGCGGCAGGCAACGCATCTGGGGCGGCCGTGTGGCGCGGCTCGCGGCTGCCGCGGTCGGGGTGGAGCAGCGACTGCCACATGCCCCTCCAGCCTGTGGGGGCGGCGGCGTCCTGGCGGGGCGGGGAGGGCCGGCACGCGCTCCGTTGCGGTGCGCGGGAGGCGGCCGCGACCGTGTCGGAGGCCGCAGCGCGCGGGCCCGCGTCCGCCGATCGCACGCGGCGCTCAGTGGCCGGCAGGGACGGCGAGGACGTCGCGCGGTCGCGCGTGGAGAGCAGCGGGGCGCCGGGCAAGATGGGAGTGGCGGCCAGCGCGGGACCGACGGGCGGCAACAGGCTGGCAGCACCGGTCTGGGGCCGTGGTGCGGCCGCCTCCGAGGCAGCCCTTGGCTTCCCCGCGCCTCGGCTCGTCTGCGCGAGCTCAAGGCGCGAGCTGTGGCGGCTCTGCGGTCCAGAGACGGCGTCCAGGGAAAGCTCGGCAATGGCTGGCGGGGCACGCAGGGGTGGGGCCGCGTCGTACACACGCTCAGCGTGCAGGCAGCTGCTGAACAGCAGCGAGCTCCGCCCGTACATGCTCCAGCACGCGCGCTGCAGCAGCCAGGTAAAGTGGCAGCGCGTGGGGAAGAGCGGGGTGTAGAACTCTCGGCGCGTGCCGGTGCGGCCGGCCGTGGTGCCCGACATGCCGGACTCCGCGCCGGCCGAGCGCGAGGACGCCACGCTGGCGGAGTCGTCCCCCGACGACGCCTGAAACTCGTCGGAGATGCCCGACTGCACGCGCGGGGCATCGCGCGCCAAGGCCGCATTCGCCGCCGCGGTGTCCGCTGTGCCGGTCGCGGGCGAGCTGACGCCGTTCCCGGCGGCGGCCAGGCTCGATGCGTCGAAGAGCATGTGCTCAATCACGGCCCCCTGGTCCTCGCTGCAGGTCGAGTTGAACCCCCCGCACTCGCGCAAAAAGTCCGAGTCGAAAAGCTTGAAGGACGCCCAGAGATCCTGCAGTCGAGCCATCTCGCACTGCAGTCGGTAGTTGGTGTACAGCTGCTGCACACAGACAATGACATCCACGTAGCACGACGACCAGACAAAGAGCTGAGCGACCGCCTCGAGGAGTCGCAAGCGAAGGGTCATGGTGGCGTGCAGCTGGTACACCAGATAGGCCTCGATGGGCAGTTCACGGGCCACAATGCGGAAGAGCAGCTCGCGCGTGATTTCGTGCTGGTCGTCGATCCATTCCCGTCGCTCTGGCGTCAGGACGCACTTCCAATTCACGGCGTAAAGGTGCGGGGGGCAGCAGCTGTGCGAGAAGGCCGGGCCTGACGAGGCCGTGTCCGCCTGCGCATCGCCCCCAGCGGCACGCTCCGCCTCCTCGCCTCCTTGTGGACACGGCGTCTGGAGTCCCGTGTCAACGACATTGGAGGGAAAGCTGTAGTGCTGCCCAAAGAGCTCGTCCCAGAGCTGCAGAAAGCCGCGAATGAACTGTAGGTAGGCCTGCATGTACACGGTGAGCTCACCCTGCGCCTCCAAGCGCGCCTGCAGCGCGGCACTGGCGCGGCCGTTGCTGCTGTTGCCGCCGCTGTTCGGGCCGCCAATCTGCACGGTCGACACGGCCGCACCAAAGGACACATTCACACTGCGCACGACAGCGCCGGCGACGGACTGCTCACGGGCGTAGGCGATACGACTCCGCTCGCCGTCGAGCACAGACTCGCAGTGTGCCAGTTCGCTCTCCAGGTCTTGCATGCCTTGCGAAAAAGAGGCCGTCACAGAGGCGATGGCGAGAATGGCGCGAAGGTGGGCGGCATCCTCCATGTGGCGGTGGGAAGACAAGGCCGACTCGACCGTGTCCAGTCCGTGAAAGGAGCCGAAGGCGGACATCGCAACGGCCCGCAGACATGCCATGAACACGGTGGCCGAATCGGAAGACCGCACCTCCTCCAGCACACGTCGGTGGGCCTCCAAGTCACCAAAATTAGACATGGCGAACGACGAGAGAAACAAAAACAAAAATGTTCACACAAAGACGAAAAAAAGGAGGTGCCGACGCGGCAACAAAGACAGCTGCGCTAATAAAAGGCAGCTGCGTTGGCGTGTGTGTCCGTGTGAGCGCGTGGTAGTGGTAGAGCAGGGGGACAAAGGTGGAGAAGACGAGTGTGAATGAGTAACTGTTTGATCAAGCAAGCCTCGCTCACGCACACGCGTGCGAGAAGAAGATTATTCCGAGTAAGGAGAAAACGAAAAGAGCCGACGTGAGGAATCAGGGCTCAACGACTCGAAAGTGGTTATGTAGTCTAACGGACGGGGACTGGTTGTTGTTGTTGTTGTTTTTAGATCGCGTTGCTGTTCATGATGTTAAGCGTTTTTTGTTGTTGTTGTTGTTGTTGTTGTTGTTTGTTTGCACGCATCCCATGAGCTCGAGCGCGTTATTTTGTTCATGTGAAAAGGCCACGGTCGCAGCGCCGAACCGATCGGCGGTCACCGCGTAGGTAGGTTCGCATCGCATCGTATCGTCTTAGAGCTTGCCGGAAGTGTCCTCCGCGCCGACGGCTTGGGAGCTGACAGGTGCGATGTGGCTGCCGTCCGCCATCACACAGGGGCGGGTGGCCACGAGCGTGTCGAAGATGGCTTTGGCCCACGGGTGCTGGATCTTCTTGCCCGAGTTGAAGAAGGACTCGAGATCCTTGCCCCTGTTCAACGCCTCGTATCCGTACGCCTGCACGATCAT
Source organism: Wallacemonas sp. Wsd (assembly GCA_030849645.1). Classification (NCBI taxonomy): domain Eukaryota; phylum Euglenozoa; class Kinetoplastea; order Trypanosomatida; family Trypanosomatidae; genus Wallacemonas; species Wallacemonas sp. Wsd. The sequence continues at coordinate 27,178 of JASANQ010001305.1, read as the reverse complement.
CTCGAGCAAGTCCATGTCCTTCACAAACTTTGCCTCGGGGGTTTCCTGTGCCTCATATTCGAGAAACAGCTCGTTGAGCTCCGCGGCGAATCCCTGGTCGGGGTCGCTGGCGATCAGCTGCGAGAGGCCCTCGACCGCGTCCGCCTCCGCCTTGGCCTTGACGTCCTTGGCCACTTTCATCTTGGGTGAAATGTCGCCAATCACGCTCTCGCCCACGTCGTGGCACAGGGCCATGCGAATCAGGCGGTTGCGGTCCAGGGACGGGTCAGGGCACATCATGCACATGAGCGACATGCGGTACATGTGGTCGCTGATCGACTCTGGCTGGGGAATCCCATTGTCGACCCAGCCCGTCCGCGGGGTGTCCTTGAGGCGGCCCATGGTGAGCAGAAACTTGCACGTGTCCACCGCCGCCTTGCTGCCAGGCAGAAAGTTCCCACTACGACTCATTGGAATTCGTTGGACGCGCACACACAGACAAAACAAAAAGAGCAAGTGAGCAAGTCCGATTGGATTCGATACCACAAACTGGGGGAAAGGGAAAATAAATGACAATCGGTGCAGTGGAGTAGGAGCCAGGTGAGAGGAATGGAAGCAACAGTCGAAAAAAGAAGCACGACGCATCGGCAGGAGTGAACGATGATCCGCCGATCCAAATAGGGAATACCTAATCACTAGTGAGCCGTGCGCGACAAACGGTGAAACGGGGGGGAAGGCGAAGAAGAGTCGCGTGCGCGAATGCGAGCACAAGCACGCTTGGGAGTCGAGCCGTGAACTAGAAAAAAAAAGTGTTTACTTTTTGTTGTTGTGGGTGTGGCACTTCTCTTGTCGATGATGCTGCTGTTGGTTGTCGCATGCTTTTCTGGAGGCGCCAAGTCGGTGAAAGTAGCCCGGCCAAACCCAAAAAAAAAAACGGCGCGCAACACGGAAATGTGAAAAAAAAAACACGCTTTTAGAAGAGCGTGGTGTCACGCACGTACGCTTCCCTACCCTTGGCATCCCGTAGCGGTGCATTGTAATCGACCGCATCGGCGACTGTGAACTTCCCCGTGAACGTGGTCATCTTGCGCAGCAGCTCGCCGTCCGCCCATTCATAGACGCACATGCTGGGCACATCGTCCTGCGGTGCCGGGGGCTTGCCCGTGAGCTCGACGTGGACGTCGGAGTGAAACTCGCGCATGAAGCTCCAGCGCTGGAGGTGCGCAAAGAACGACTTGTCGGGCTTCTTATCCGGTGAGCAGACCACGTCGATCTGTGTCATCTTTTCGGCGCCGCCCATCATCCGCTTCCAGCGCGGCCGGTCCACGGTGCGCACAAAGACGTGCGTGATCTCCGCGTAGGGGCACATCAGAATCTGCAGCTCGAGCTGCGCAATCGGCGGGAGCGGGGGGCGGGCGCGAAGCTTCTCGGCAAGGTCGCTCGGTTCGACACGCTTCATCTTCATCTTGCGCGTGTCAAAGGCGCGAATGAGGTTCTCGTCGAACAAGTAGGATGCGCTGCCGTCCGCCTCCTTCGAGATGAGCTCCATGCGGCGGTCGTTCAGCGGAGTGGCCGCGATCCGGGCGAGCTGGACCATTTCTGGGTAGGTCAGGAATTTGGAGGTGCGCTGGCCGGGGTTGAGCACAACGGGGAACTGGTAGGGCAGCGCCACGGTGGCGAGCGCGCTATGGTGCTTCAGCGTGCCGGTCGCGCAGACCGGAAACGGGAGCTTGCAGAACTCCTCCCAGCGGCTTCCCATGCGCGGCACGGGAAACCAGCACGACTCGTACACATCCGTGCGGCCAAAGTACTCGTCCATGTACTCCTCCATGGAAAAAATAGGCAGGCAAATGACACCGTTCTCCAGCTCCATCAAAACAGGCAGCCGCTTCTCCTCGCACTCCTGCAGCTCCACCCAGAGCTTCGTCCCCTTGGGAAACACATCGTGCGGGTCGCGAAGCAGCTCCGTGCACATCTCCGTCGTGCGCAGAAACAGGTACACATCGTTCCACCCTGGGTGTGTGGCAGGCTCATTGTGCACCTTATCCAGAGCCACCCGCAAACGATCCAGCTTGCCGTGGTTGCGCATGTTGGACGTGTTGCCCATGAGCTCCGTCACCATGCGGTGCCGCTGCTCCTCCGGGATGTACTTGGGATCGTGCCCCTCCTGCGTGACGTGGCTCGCGTTGGCGCCGAGCTGGTCCATGGCGTCCTTGAGGCGATCGGGCACGGGCGGTTGAATGCGGTAGCCCTTGTTCGGCACGTAGCCTTGGCCTCGCTGCTGGTGCGACAGGGAGCTACTGCAGAAAGCGCCACCGCCGCGTGTGCCCAGAGGCATGGCCGCGCTCAACACACGACGCTTCATGAGCAAATGGATGCTAGAGTCAAGTGGGAAGAAGAAGAAGAAGAAAACAACAAAGGAAAGTGAGAGGTGAGTGAAGATGAAAGCAGAAACGGAGGGGGAGAGTGAATAGACAAGATGAATCAAATCGTCACAAAGTAGGAACCAATTGGGGCAAAGTGATAATCTGGGGGTACGTCACTTATTTCGCCTGTGTGTGTGTGTGTGTGTGTGTGTGTGTGTGTGCATGTGTTTGTGTTTGCTCCAAGGACTCTACTCCTGTGCCGCTCAACCGACTGCTGGTTTTGGGTGCCCAGTGGTGTTTGGTGTTTGTCTGTTTCAAAGTGGTTTCGCCTTGCTGCTTTTTAATGTGTGTGTGTGTGTGTGTGTGTGTGTGCGTACGGACAAGGGACAAATGTAGCGGCACCACGAGAGGCGCGCATGGGCGTCACCGGTGCAAAAACTGGGCGGCGAGAGGATTTTCTCGAAGCGATGGTGGGGGGACTGTCACCGCTTCGCTGTTGGATCCACTGCGCGCTCTAACAAGATGCGCTCCATCTTTGCCGGAGGCACGTTCTCAACGAGTGCCAGGTACTCAAGCTGGTCCTGGTGGAGAACGAGAGAGGCCAGCGTGTCGCGGTGCTGGTAGCGGAGCCAGTCGTCCTTGGTGGTCGACAGCGTCATGGTACCCTCCTGCTTGAGGAGAGCCATCTCGATGTGAGGCTGGTACTCGAGACCAGGACGCACAAAAGGATCGCCCATTACTATTGGTGAGACGGCACGTCGCCGCTCTGAGGAAAGAGAAGGGAGGGAAAGAAAGAAGCCTGGCAAGGAGGCGGAAACGCAGAAGACACACTGCCGCTGTAGACACCAGTCAGAAAACAGATGCAGACCGGGCGAGAAAAGGGAGGCGGAAGGAGAGGTGAATGACGGATGTGCAAGAGGAAACGACGGGGAAAACAATCAGTTGGTACGATCTCTGTTCTTTCGACCGCGCTCTGTAGCTCAGAGGAGAAGAAGAAACGCATCCTGCAACACAATGAGGTCCGTTGCACCTTAGGTGTGTGTGTGTGTGTGTGTGTGTGAGTGTGTATGTGTGTGTGCGGGACCCGCCGTGTGACAACGCAAAAGAGGGGAAAGAATTGCATGACATGTGTGTTCTTTCTATGTATTTGTGTGCTGTAGATTAAAACGCGGAGACACGTGCACGAGAGTGTTCGACTAAACAAAAAGAACGGCAGCTACACGCACAAGTACACGCGCACGCAGCAATCCGGCGAAAGCAATCAAAGGCAATAAAAAGAAAAGGGGGAAAAGAGAAGAGAGAAGAGAGAAATCGCACATTTCTATGTAGTCTGGCTCACGTGTTGTGTGTGTGTGCTGTGGTGGCGGAGATTTAAAACCAAGAGCGCTTGTACAGCACATTGTAGAGGTCATCAACATTGCAGCGGTTCGGGCTCACACCGAGTGACGGCGGTGTCCCCGGTGCGGTCGCACGCGCCGTCGTCGTCGTCACGGCGGCCTCTCCACCACGTGGCGGTCTTGCCGCGTGGTGATCGGCATCGGTGGAGAGCAACGCGGTCGTGGGGTGTGCGGCAAATCCCGTGGCCTCCCGCGACGCGACACGTTCCGTGGGCACGGGTGCCCCTTGACGGTGCGGCAGCGGTGGCGGCGCCGTCAGCGTCGCCGAGGCAGGAGTCGCTGAGGGCGGGGGAGTGGGGTCGCCGCGGTTGTAGCCCAGCAGCAGCGCCTCCAGCTCACGCCTGGCCGCGTCTGTGGCGCGGGCCTTCGCGGCGGCGGCTGGCGGTGCCGTGTTGCTTTTTGGTGGTGCTGTCGCCGCCGTCGTCGTCGCCGTGTCGGTGCCTTTTTGCGCGCGCCGGGCCACTACCGCCGCGATGGCCGCCGCGCTCCGCTCCAGCGAGGACGGCGACGACCCGGAAAGGCTCGAGAGCTCCACGGATGGACTTCGGCCGGCCCCCGCCACGGGCGGCGCCGCAGGTGGCGCGGCGTTGGGAGCGTTGAGAGCGGTGCCGGTGGCGCTGGCGCTGGCCCGCGGTGTCGTCAGCTGCGGCTCGCTGTCGCGGCTGCTCGAGTGGTTCAGGGCACGCAAGAGCTGCAGCTCGCGGAGGCGCAGCTCCCGCTCCGCCGCATAACTCGCGCGCCGCTGCCGGTCAATCTCGCTCAGCTTCTGCGTCTGCGCAGACAGCGTGGGCCGGAAGGTGCACTTCTCCATCTCGCCAACCGAGACTTGGCCAGGGAGTCTGCGGCGCGTGGCGCTGGTGGTCGAGTCACGCGTGCGGCTGCTCGTGCGGCTCATGGCGCCGACGCTGCCACGGCTGCGAGGGCGGCTCACAGAAGGAACGGCCACAGAGGGGGCCGCACCTTTGCTGCTCGAGGCGGCGGAGCTCTGGCGACTCAGCGGGGCCGAGCGCGGACGCGCGGTCGTCCTTGTTGTGTCCGCCGACGCCCCTGTTGCGGCCATGGGGAAGAGCAACTTGTCCTTCTCCGTCCGGCCCCAGGGCTGTGGGCCCTGGTTCGACTCGTACAGCTCCAACGCGGCGACGAACGCGCTCTTCGACACCGGCACGAGCTCCCCGGACACGGACAGCCGCAACGCCTCGGCGACGCCCGTGTCCTCCGGGTAGTACAGGCGCACCTGCCGGCGCACATCGCGGCAGCAGAGCGTCTCCGATGACGGCGTGGGGGCGTACTTGTAGAAGAGCGCGCCGAAGCGGATGCGGCGGAACTCGTGCTGCAGCGTGGCCTGCTCGGGTGTCAAGCCCTGGGCACTCCAGCGACCGCGAAACACGGACGTGTCGCGCAGGGGGGAGCTGCCGCGCGAGGAAAAAGAGGCGCCCGTGGCGGTCGGTCGGCTCAGTGCGGAGTGCTGCGAAGCCGAGCGACTCAGAGGCCGCGAGGAGGCGGAGAGGGGCGGCTGGGCCTGGCGCCGCTGCGACGTGGTCGTGGCGGCGCTGTGGGCCCCGGCGGACGCGGCCCGTCGCACCCGATCGCCGGCACACGCGGCGCGGCCCGTGCCGCTGCCCTGCGACGAGGCCCGGCTCAGCGCACGGCCCGCGGTGCTCGCGCTGGCCGGACGTGAGCGGCTCGAGGCGACCGATGATGGCCCGGCACCGGCACTGGCGCGCTTCGGCGCGGAGAGCCGGTCGGTCAGCGCGACGCTCTGCGAGCGCGAGAGCGGACGCGAGGCGGTTGTGGTGCCGCGGCCCAGCGCGCCGGCGTGGTCGGTGTCCTGTCGCATGAGATCGAGGTTGCGCGTCTTGGCGCGCTGCCACGCGTCGAGCCGGTCGGTCACGTGATGGGCCCGCGCGGAGGAGAGCACCACGCGCTGGCCGACGCGCTCCGCCTCTGCCTGCCGCTCCGCCAGTCGCTGGCGAATTTGGCGCCGCAGCAGGCGCTCACCGCCCTCGCGGTACAGGCGCTCGCCGGCCTCGAAGGGCTCGTGGGAGGATCGCTCTGCTGCGCCGGGCGCCGCGTCATCACGGCGGCGCGAGCGACTGCGATGGGCCTGCCGCTGGGCGGCGATGAGCTCCTTCGAGTGCGGCGCGAGTGTCGGATGGAACGGACACGCCCGCATCGCCGCCGCCTCCTTCTCCAGGCGCTGGCGCTGCAGTGCTTCCTTGCGGTCTGCCTCCCGCTCCAAGCGCTCCTGTGGGTCAACGTAGCCGCCTTGCTCACTCAGACGGCGCGCGTAGGCGGTGATGGTCGGCTCGAAGGTACATGCCTTCTCCTCTTCTGCCTCCTGCTCCTTCTGTCGAGCCTCGCGGAGTTCACCGTAGATGCGCTCCTGAGCCTTGGCCTGCGAGTGAAGGCGTCGACCAGTGAGCTGGGCAGCTTGCGAAACATGCGGAGGACGCCGCGCGAGCCGCTCGGCCGCCTCGCGGGCGACGCGGTCCGCGTACTTCTCCTGCTGCTTCGCTTTCATAGAAGCGTTGTAGCCGAACAAACGCGCCTGGGCCCCCGCGTCAGGTTTCCGCCTCGGTTTCTTCGCCGCTGGGGCCGCCGACGTGTCCCCGGCCGATGTAGTGTGGGCGTCCTCGCTACCGAATGCGCGCGCGCGCATCTCCTCGAGCGTCTGACGGAAGCGCTCCATGGACGTGGCCTCTCGCTGCTGGTGCGCGGCCCTGCGCAGTAGTCCCAGAGCCTCGTCGTCCGCGTCATCGCCGTGCAACGGGCCGCCGCTGCTGTCCACGTGCACGTCCATGCGCTGGCGCAGGCCGCGCTGGGCAGCCCCGGGGAGGCCCGATCGGCGCGGCCGCTGAAAGATGTTCACCTGATCGAACGTGTGTGACGGGCCCGGGGCGGGGCTGGCCGCGTAGGAGCCGCGCTGGTCCACGCGATTGGTGCGGTTGGCGTGATCGAAGCCGTGCAGCAAGGCCCGTTCGAGGAGGTCGTCCATGCTGCTGCGGGAGGTGTAGCTTGAGCGCGAGTAGGAGCCCGAAGACGACGCCTCGCTGCCGCCATCAGAGACGGCAATGGCACGGGGATCCGTGACGAGGTTCATGGTGAGGCTAGTCTCGGCACCCCGATCAATGTATGATGTATGTATAGCTTCGTGCGTGTGTGTGTGTGTGTGTGTGCTTATCTATGTAGGCTCTCCAAGGAGAGTTCGCGCGCGCAGACACAGCGTGTCCGGATGACGAATGAAAAAAAAATACAAACACTGGCGACAATGAGCAAGCAGGGAGATGAGCAAGAGCACCAAAGAAGGGGTAGGAGGGACGTGGAGGTGGAGGTGCAAACTGAGAGGGAGTGCGAATAATGATACTACAAGGAGCGCATGGTTCTCGATCGTCGATGCGCACACATGAGCAAAATGCAGCCGCGCCGTGGCGCGGAAAGCTGTGCGCAGCACACGCGCGAAAAAAAAGAGAACAGGAAAAAGCGCAGTTGCACCCGCAGAGTGCGAAGACCTGCTCTGCATGGAAAGCACGAACAGACGTTGCACGTGTGCTTGACCTTGTCTTCCCGTTCGTGCCACGCGTTGTGCGCGGTCGTTTCGACGTTTTCACTTGCCTTGTTCTGATGGTGGGTTTGTGTTTCGAACATTAAATCGTTTAATCGTCAACAATAGTCACACAATTTGTGCCTCGCGGCTGGCACAGAAAAAAAAAAGAGGGTTATATAGGGACATGCACTGTGCCTATTGGTCATCCTCCTCGCACGGCTCCCATTCGGGCTCGTCGAGAGCGGCGTCGTCCTCCTCCTCGGCGGCGGGGGCATCGGCCTCTGCCTCGAGCAGCTCCAGCGGGTTCGGGTGATCAAGGTCGGGGATCTGGGCGGCCTGCTCCGGCCCACCCATCTCCTGCACCAGCACCGTGATGGCGGCGTCCACGTCCTGCAGCGCCTGCGCATCACCCTCCGACACCACGAGCATCACGCGCGCGCGGCGCAACAGGCGCGCCGAGTCCACAAAGCGCTTGCGGAGGCGCGCGCACTCGCCGAGCAGGAACCAGACGTAGGGGTTGTTGTCGCCGTACTGCAGCACCTCGAGCAGGTACGGAAACGCGTCGTCCGGGCTCGTCTGCATGAGCAGGCGGCCCAGCTCGACCTTGGATTCGTACGTGGGCTGGTACTCCTCACTAAGGTGGTGCGTCAGGTCCACGGCCCGGCGCAGGCACACGAGGGCGTCCTCGGGGCGGCACTGGCTCAGTCGCAGGGAAGCCTGCAGCTGGTGCGGCTCGACGGCGTTCGCCTGCAGCTCCAGTGCACGCACCACGGCCCGCTCGCACTGCTGCTCGGCGTCCTCCGCGTAGCATAGATCGGTCAGGTAGAGCTCCGCCACCGCACAGCACATCGTGGCCATGGCCTCCTGCAGCGTCTTCTTCGCCTTTTTTTTACGGCAGCCGCCGAGCATGTTGTTCGCAATCTCATACGCCTTGGTGTAGCACTGGAGCGCCTCCTCCCCCTGGCAAATTTGAGCCAGGTTCAGGTACTTGACGAAGCCCTCGTGTGGGTTCACCTCGATCGCGTGGCGAAGCAGCTGCTGCGCGCGCGCGATGTCCTGCACAAAGTGCACCATGATTTCCGCGTACGCCTCCAGCACCTCGTTGTTGCTAGGTGACTGGGCAAGCGCGACCTCGTAGAACTCGCACGCGGCCTTGATGTTGCCCGCGTCTGTCGCGCTCTGGGCTAAAGCAAGAAGGGTCTGGACATCCATCGGCGCTATCGAAGAACAAGAACAAGAACAAGAATACCAAAACGGTGAGTGCAAGGGAGCAACAACCTTCAAAGAAGGAGAGAGGTTGCTCGCTTAAAGGTCGCACCAAAAGTCGGCCTGCAGCGCCACCCAAGAAGGCTGTCTTCCTGAGTGAGTTTGAGTGAGTGTGAGAGTGAGAGGGTGTGTCGTTTTTTTTTGTTTTTCTTTACCGTGAAGGTAGCAAGATTCGGAGGGAGAAAGAGAGAGAGAGAGAGAGAGAGAGAGAGAGAGAGAGATGACAAAGATGGCGAGGAAGAGGTACGGTGAAAAAGTGGATGGTGTACGGGTTGGGCACGATGATGCTCGTTTGAGACGCACAGTGAGAGGAAGACAAGGAGGCACAGTCACCAAAGCTTAGAGGAAAATTGTGTTCTCTTCTTAGGTTTGTTTGTTTAATTTTCCTGCGGTGATTGTTCGTTTCACCGACAGTGTGCAAATGGATGAACGAGGCCAGGCAAAACCAAAAGCACAAGTTGCAAGCGGGAAAAAAAAAGGCAAGAAATCCGTCGGAGGTCAAGAAAGTGCGAAAAAAAAAAAGAGGAGAGACAGATGAGAGAGTAGGAGGGGTTGCTTACGACGGCACGCCACCGGCGCGGCGCAAACCGTAGAGGCACGCGCCAGAGGCCATTTGCAGAAACACGAGCACGCCGAGGTTCTGTCGAGGTGTCAAGTGCAACTGCAAGACGGCAAAGACAATGAGGTTCATGGGGACACGGAACAAGCTCATCGTGGCCGAGCGGGTGTCGTTGTCGACCAGCTCCGCCCGCAGAGTCGGATGGGTGGCGTAGTAGAGCCCCACCGCGAGCTCGGTCAGGCAGAAGCTCACCAACAGTGCGTCCTTGTGGCCAAAGACCAGCGCGGCCAAAGCCGCCGCCACAGTCGCCGCGGCGTGTACCACAGGCAGCCAATACCCCACCGTTCGCAGGCGGCCCAGCACGCCGCCACACATCATGGCCACCATAAAAACAGCAAAGACAAGGCCGAACGGGGACTGCCGATTTGTCCGATCCAGCGCGGAGGACCATGTGAACACCCAAATGTACATGCACGCCTCAAAGAGCGCCTCGCAGAGGCACAGAAGCTGCAGGCGACGCTCGCGGCCAATGCGCGACGCGGCGGTGCCGAGAACGCGGCCCACATTGCGCTCCTTGTCCGCGCCATAGTTTTCCTGCCAGCCGGTCATGTAGAAAAACGCGACGGCGACAATCGGCACGGCCGCGACGAACGGGGCAACGTTGCCGAAGAGCGTCGCCAGCAGCTGCGCCGCGCCGCCCGCGACCACGGCCGCCACACTGCGGTACGAGGCGACAGACACAAACGTGTCTCGCACAAAGGCATGGCCTTGGTCGTGGTACGCACTGACGAACCACGCCTCAAAGGCAGTGGCCAGTAGCGAGTCCGCGACGCCGCCGACAGCACGGCCCAAGGCGAGGACCCAGAAATTGGGGGAGAGCTTCGTCAGCATCGACACCGCGAAGAGCGCGCAGAAGTACCGGCACGTGCGCGCACGCCCAAAGATGTCGGCCACGGCGCCAGCGATGGTGCCAAAAATGAGGCTCGCGATGTAGCCAACGACAAACAAGGTCGCCATCTCCTGCAGGCCGAGACCGTATGAGTGAAACAAGGCGATTGTATACGGCCCCTTCATCCAGTCCGCCAGGTAGCACAGACCGAGCACTCGCAAAAAGTTCGCCTGAGCCGCCTTGGCCCGTGCGGGGGAGGGCTCCTTCGCCGAATCGTCAAGATCAGTGCTGAGTACTTGCACAGCAGCGGGTTGAGGATCGCGTGCGCTGTGTGCCGCCTCGAACGCCGCGGAGGGGCGGGGCGTTGTGTGAAGAGAGGCGTGTCGCTGCTTGCGTGCGGAGAGACGCGTCAGAGAGATGAACACGGCGGTGCTGAAGAGCAGAACAAGACAGACAAACGGCGCAGTCACGCCTTCGCCAGGCACAAGGGGTTTCGGTGCTTGCGCATCGTGGGGTGAGAGTCGCCTGCCCATTGTGCTGTTGGGCCACCAGGTTGAACATGCGTACAGAAGGGAGAAGGGAGGGAGGAGGAGCGGGGGGGGGGAGAGAGAGAAGAGCAAGTAGAATAGCAAGTGTGCAGGACAGAAAAATGTGCGTGGTGGTGATGGTGCAGCTGGCAGGAACGAACATGGCACACGAGGGAAGCGTGCTGTCTGCTCAACTCCGTGTGCGCGTGTTTGTCCTAGAGAGGGGACGGCGCGCAATCCAACTGTGACGACCCTGTGCGAAGTGATCGGCGAGAGACACTCCAGCTGTTGTGGACCACAGGGACCAGAGGTCGAGAAAGTCGTGCATGATATTGATGGTACGGCTGGCGAGGTCATGGGGTACGTGAGCGTGAGCACATGGTACTCTCGTCCTCGCATTCCAACTTTGCATGCCTTCCCGTGCTCCGCTATGACTGTTCTGTTGACTCTTGAATATTGCTTTGTGTTGTTGTTGGTGTTGCTTTTCATTCTTGTAGAATGGATGTTGCGCCGCTTTACAGATGCGATGAATTGTTGTACATGGTGGCGCATCCGCAGCGACGTGAGAGCAAATCAGTTCCCAAAAAAAAATCGTCATTGGGTGTCGAACGCCTCAAAAAGATCGGCGAGGGCCAGCCGATCAAACATCAGCTTGACTTCGCGCTCGTAGTCCACATCGTCCTCGGCGTTGTTGCGGTCACATTCCAGCGACAGCACGCGCAGGTCGCGCGTGGTGAGCTGGTAGTTCGCGTCGCAGAGTGCCTGCAGGTAGGTGGTAAACGGCAGGCGGTTCGAGCCCGTCGTATCCAGCGAGCGGAACAGCTGCAAAAAGGTCGTCTCCACGTCGCGGCGCGACATGTTGTGCACCGTCGCGTCGTCAGCGTCGGGGACGCCAAAGTCCATCTGCTCCTCGTTGAACAAGCGGATCAACGGTGCCCAGTTCGGCACGCATGGCTCGTAGACAACGGTGTCGTCGTCCTCAATCTGCGGCGTGGCCAGCGGCGAAGAAAGAAGGTAGAGCGCCTGTGCGGCGGACAAACGGTACGACAGCGTCAGGACACGGCGCACCTGACGTGTGTAGAGGCGGCCGTTGTGGTCGCTGTCGAGCGAGCGCAGTGCGTTGAGCAGTGGTGCCGCCAAGTCGCTGGCGGACGACTGTGGCGCCGTCTCCGCTGCCTTGGCCGGCTCCTCCTTGCTAGGCGGTGCACCCGCACTACCGGTCACATCCTGCTCAAGTGCCATCTGCTTAAAGTACGCCGCGCTCCAGCTGAGAATGTCCTCCGGCTGGGACCGGAGCACCTCGCGTGCGTACTCCTTGAGCACCTCGGGGAAGTTGGGAGGGAGCTGCTGCCGCGGTTGGTACCGGGAGTTGAGCGTCCGCTCGCGAAACGTAGCAGGCTCGGACATGCGTTTGACTGGCGATGCCTGGGCTAACTGCTTTTGGGTTTTGTGTGTTTCTTCGTCGGCCTCTTGCATTCAAGAAGGGAAAAAAAGAGTGTGCGTAATGGAGAGAGAGAGAGAGAGAGAGCGTTAGGGAGAGGATAGATGAGAGCAAGTTGGCGAAGAAAAGGGCGATGAGCACACAAGGAAAGGCAGGCAGGTTGCCTACCACACGACTGTTCGTTTTCCATCCTCTGGGGCTGTTGAAGTGGAGTCCTTATTGGGATTCAGGGTGAGTGTCCCGGCATGTCGGGTGAATGCGTCGGCTCCGTACGGGCAAGCAATTGTTCGCTCCTACTATTGCGTGAAATATCCCACGTTTCCTTGTCCGTCAACGGCCTCCTGCATGATGATGATAATGTGTGTGCGTCTGTGTGCGTGTTCTTGTGGCACTCTTTCAGTGGTGGATGTTCAATCTGAGTGGGTTTCTATTCTGCGTTGGCAAAGCATTCTGTGTGTGTGTGTATGCATGTATGTATGAACAAATGTATGAGCGCACGTGGTCTATGAAAGAACGTCATCAGCGACGAAAAATACAGTGAGCAAAAACAACAAGAAAAAAGGAAAGAGGCAAACATGCCCTCATACACACACTGGTACGAGACGACGGCAAAAGTGCAGTCAAACACAAAAAGGGGAAAAAAAAAGAACAGCAACAACAATAGCAGAGAGAGACAGCTAAATCCCCATACATACACATCGCGATGTACGTTTGAATCCGAAAAGCATCAGGTGTCGTCATGCACTCTTTGTTGTCTTGTTTTTTCAGACGTCGTACGCGCCGTAAAGAACGTGATTGATGAGCGGAGCGAGCTCGAAGGTGCTGTCATCAATGACCTCACAGGTGCCGTTCTTGCCGACAAGGAACTTCCGCTCCGCGTCAAACCAACGCAGCTCAAACTCATTGTTGACAAACACTTGCATGGCGTTGTTGGAGAGCAATATGGCCGTGATGGCGTGGTCCTCGCTGCAGCGGAACCATCGCACGTAGAGAATCGGGCTGCCCTTGGACGAGTACATGTTTGTGGGTGGGAAGTACACGGACATTGTCCCCGGTGCTCGCTGCTGCTTTGCCATGTTGGTGTCGTGCGCGACGATGCTCTCCACCGCGTGGTACGCGTCCTTCACGCGCGTATTCGACCTGGCCATGGCGAGCGGCATGGCAAAGGTGGTGTCCTCCTCGGTCGGGCACTCCACGCGGATGCTATCTACCGCAAAGAACTGGTGCTCCAGCATCGAAAAGACAGCCGAATGCAGGTGGAACTCGTGGTTGACGAACACCGCACCCGTGCGACCGGGCTGCGCGTGGTAGACAAAGGCGAACGTCTCGTTGGTTTCGACGCCCGGGTAGAAGTAGAAATACCGAAGCCACTCGCCGTTCAGAATCGCATTGCGCTCCTGTGGTGTCGGCTTCCGCGACGGATCGTCCTCGTTGCGATCGCGGCGGAGTTTCTCGAACGGTCGCCAGGGCCCCTTGGGCAGCTCGTCAATCTCCCTCTCAAAGTGGCGGGGGACCGGTGGTCGTCGCCGCGGCGCGCTCTTTGCCCTCTGCGCACCACGCCGAGGCGCACGGCGCGACGGCACCGCATCGTCCTCGTCGTCCTCATCATCATCCAGCGCATCGTCTTCGAGGTACTCGTCCTCCTCGTTCTCCGCACGCGGGTGAGGCTGGTCATCGTACGACGCGGCCTCCGAGGCGGCGTAGACACGCTGCTGCATCGCCCCCTGGGCCACCCCCATGCGTGCCGCCGCCGCCGCGGGTACGGACTTGGCCGGCTTGGCGGAGCGCCTCAAGTGGCGGGCCGGGGAGATCGCGCGGGCGCCGGCGGCCGGCGCGGCTACCTGTCCGCGGGAGGCGGCGAGACGACTCGTGGAGCCGAGCGAAGGCGGGGCAGCCCGCGCGGCGACGGCCGAAGGGGCGTCAGGCACAAAGCTGCTGGCGAGGCTGGGGCCGGAGACGATGCCGGCAGCCGCACGTGGACGGCAGCCCGCGACGCCGCTGCGTGTGTGGTCGCGCAGCGCCTTGAGGTTTGGGTGAACGACGCCGCAGCACGCGCACGTGCAGCGGAGGGCGTAGTCGCGGTAGCAGTCAGCGCACAAGTCCTGGCCGCAGGTGCAGTGGAAAAAGTGCAGATCGCGCTTCAGGCGGCCGCGCGGGAAAAAGTCGTAGAGACACGCGTCGCACGTGAAGCCGTTGAGGTACGTCTTGTTCGGGATCTCCACGAGCTCCTTGAACTTGTGCGGGTGCTCCAGGTTGGCGAGCTGCTCGGTGCCATTCCAGACAATGTGCGCGCGCTCCTGGTCTTCCTCCGCGACAATGCGCGACACCGTCACGAGCCACTCGTGCTCCAGCACGAAATGCCGGAACAGCACCGCGCGGCAGTCGCGCTCCTGCTGCACAAGCACATCCATGTTGAGCTCAAGCACGAGTCGCTTCGATGGTGTGAGCGGCTTCACCGCGTCCTCGGTCGAGGCCGCGTCGCGCGGGATCGACCGCGCGCGCTTCTTCGCCGCTCTGCGCCGCTTCGCCGACTTGTCCGCTGCGGTCGGTGCCACAGGCAGAAAGGGGTCTACCGCCACCACCGCCACCGGTGCCGCTGCAGGCGCGGGAGGCGGGAGTGGTCGACGGCTGCCTTGGCGGCTCGAGAGCTGCGAGACACCGCGGGGCACGGCGAGGCTCGTCTCGCGGCTGCCAGGGCGGGACACGCCGTTGAGGATCGACGAGGAGCGCTCCCGCAGAGAGGTGTCGCGTGACCGCGTGCGGGGTGGGGCCGTCGTCGCGGATGCCTTGCGCCGACGCGAGGTCGCTTCCGCCTCTTCGTCCTCGGCGTCGGCGTCGGCGTCCTCGTCGCTGTCGTGGCGATTGTGCTCCTCGTCCATCGCTTCAGCGGTGGTGAGGTGGAGCGAGCCTCCAGTTGGGAGAGCGGGCTCGCTGCGTGAGAGGCGGCCGGGCCGGGGCGGTCCCTCCGCCTCGTCGCGGTTGAACTGGTCCTCGAGGCGGGTGCAGACCCTCACCGGCTCCTCCGCGAGACCCGGCGCGGCGTGTCGTTCCACGCCACCGCCACCACCACGAATACCGTCGTTGGCCGCGCTGACCTCGCCGCTGCTGTTCCCCACCGTGCTGGGGCTGCTCTTCACCTCGTACGCATTCGCCGCCGAGGTGTGCTTTGGCGTCGCCGCATCGGTCAGCTCCGCCTCGCCGGTGGACTTGCTCGGGTCGGCGCGAGCCTGCTGTGAACCCGCGCGTGAGGCCGGTGCCGAGGCGGGGCGCGAGGGCATGCGCGAGGCGGGGGCCGTGGCCGCCGTCGGGGCTTCGCTGCGCTTGCTGCGTGCACTACGCGCGCGACGCGTGCCTTCGGTGCCCGTCTTGGCCGTAGACTTGGCCGTCTCCTCCGCAATGACTTGCGAGATCTCGCGGATGGGCTTGCTGTGTTTCTTGGTGCTGGCGCGCACGTCGTACACCTGCACCGAGGGCACATCGCCCGCGGAGGCCGCCTCTGTGGCGACAAACTTGAGCGAGTCGCGCTTCTGGTCGTCGGCGGGTTGGAGCCGGGCTTCGTCGCCGTCCACTTCCTCGTCTGCCTCCACGTTCCGCGGTGCACGCCGTGCTTGGCTTCCCGCGCGGCTGTTGGGTCGGCTCTGCCCCTGCGAGGCCTTGACGCCCTCGCTGCGCTGCTCCACCGCGCGCAGGAGCGTTTCTTCGTTGTTGGAGAAGAAGAAGTCGTCTTGCACGCCGAGAAAGGCCGTGACGGCCGACGGTGGTGCGCGGGCGCGGTTGTTCCACACCTTCATGCTAAGAATCTGCGCCACAGTCGGGCGCTGCGCGGGGTCTATGACGAGAACGGCGTCCACCAGTTGCTTGAGTTCGGCCGAGACGGTGCAGCCCGCCGGCCACTGCCACTCGCCGCGCGAGACACGGCGGAACAGGCCCTCGTTGATGCGCTTCCGCGAAAGCACCGTCGCCCCGTCGCTGCCGTTCGCGTGGCTGGTCGCCTTGTCGCCGCCGGTCGCGCTCGCGGAGCCCGGGCCTGGCTCGCCCTTGGAGGCATCGCTGCTGCTCGAGGCCGCCGTGCCAGGGTACGG
The DNA here is from genome assembly GCA_030849645.1 of Wallacemonas sp. Wsd. Classification (NCBI taxonomy): domain Eukaryota; phylum Euglenozoa; class Kinetoplastea; order Trypanosomatida; family Trypanosomatidae; genus Wallacemonas; species Wallacemonas sp. Wsd. The sequence continues at coordinate 11,128 of JASANQ010001305.1, read as the reverse complement.
GTTCCGCTGCGTGAAGATGGAGAACAGAACAATGCCGAGCGACCACACATCGGCGCTGGCGCCGACGCTGACGCGCTGCTCCTTGTCGTGGAGCACGTTGAAGGCCATCTCCGGCGACATGAAGGAGACCGTGCCGGCCACGATGTCGCCCGCCGGCGGCTTGAGCGTGTTGCAGGAAAGCCCAAAGTCGATGAGCTTCAGGTTGCCTTGACTGTCAAACACAAAGTTTTGCAGCTTCACATCGCGGTGGATGCAGCCCTCATCGTGGACGCAGCCCACGGCGAGGACGGCTTGGTGGGCGATGAACAGCATGTCACGTGTGTTGGTGATGCGCGTGGAGAGCAGAAGGTCGTGCAGCGTGCACGGCATGCACAGCTCCATGCCGATGACGATCAAGTCGCTCGTCTGGTTCAGCGCGCCAAACTCAAAGCGCGGCAGCTGCAGCGCACCCTTCGTGCAGACCTTCCGCAGCACCTCAAGCTCCTGCTTCAGCCGTGTGGTCTTACCAGTGCTAATCTTCACCGCCAGCTGCGGGTACGCGGGGCTCACCGCGCGGTACACCGTGCCGAAGGAGCCCTTACCGATGCACTCGCACATGTGGATGTCCATCGTGGTGAGTGCGTCGCGTGCGCCGTCGCGATCAACCGGAGGAAACGTCAGTCGCACGCGGCGCACGACATCGCCGTCGTAGTCAAGTGACTCAACTTTGCCGATCATGGATGGAAACAGCGAGGCAGCGCAATTGTTTTCTCTGTTTCTGTGGGTGTGCGTGTGTCTCTCTCGTTCAGGCTTCGCTCTGAAAAAAAAAATGATGAGAAAAAATGCTGATATGGATCTGTGTATCTATTGGGCTAATTAAACGTGTCGGCCAGAGCCACACCGTCTATTGTGTGTCAGGCAACCTAGCAAACTGAAGAAAAACAATGAAAAGATGGGAAAGGGGACGACAACAGGGTAGAATAGACCGTTGCCACTGTGACTGCCTCTGCTCTGACGTCGTTGTCGTCGTAGCGTCACTCAATAGACTGTGAGAGGGAGAAGGCAATGAGAATTGATAGGGAGGGAGCGAAGGAAGGAATGAGAAGTGGAAATATTTGAAGTGAAGAGTCAGTCGAAATGCAGTCGAAACGGGTTGACCGCTCGTCGAGCAAAAGAAGAACGTACGCCTCTGTTACAGGATGGGGCATGAGCTCGTGTATATGTGTATGTGTCTGTGTGTGTGTGTGTGTGTGTGTGTGTGTGTGTGTGTGTGTGTGTGGTAGTAATCGACAGCAGCAAGAAGAGGGGAGGGGTCCACAGACGGAAGAAAGCCCTACAAGAGGTGAGTGAAAGAGCAAACAAGGCACGGGACGTGTCGGGGCGGCGCTCGTTCATCTGACTCAGCTCGGTGGCGAGATTCCTGGAAACATCGGACTCGCAGCGAGTGTAACGAAGTCTTCGCGAACGTCAGGGTCTGTCAGGCACTCGAGATAGTAGAGGGAGGTAGCACACTGCAACTGTTTCCGCTCCGCAGCGCTCTTCGTGTACTTGCTCAGCAGGGCAGTGAGGTACGTCTGCACATCAGGCTCGAGCAGCGCAGACGCCGTGGTCGAATCAACCAAACTATTCGAGACAAAGAAGTGAACTTGCTCGGCGCTGGAGAGGCAATGGTTGAGCAAGTAAAGCTCCTTCTCGGCCTCCGACGCTTGAGACAGGTGTGCCGCTGACATGACGTGGCAGGATGACAGTATGTGCACCTTCACAGAAAAAATCGAAAGGGCCAATTACGAGTGGACAACAACAAAAAAGCAAGTAAGGCGCAGGAGGGGGAAGCAGGGAAGGGGAACATGTCGCGACAATGGGTGTGTGGGCCGCTTGCGCCGATCAAAGGAAAAAAATCAATGCCTGCAATCACGCCACATGCGCGGTCTAGATGCAGGAGATGGGGGGGGAGCGAGGGAGCTGCTGGTGAATGCTGATTGCTTCCTGGCGAAACACAGGACTGGCAAAATGTGCCATTAGAAAGTGGATGTTTTCTGCCTGTTTACTGCGTCGTATGGTGTGTGATGTGTGGCTGTTGTTGTTGTTGTTGTTTTCAGTGGGGATATTGGCAAGTGGAAAAAGAGAAGGCACCGAGTGGTGGCAGGTGAGTGGACGCAGAGCTCCGCGTGGCGCACCTGTCTATGTCGACCGAAACGCGGAGCGAGCGTCCTCCAACTCCTTGGCGAAAAACACCTCCATCGTTCGTTGGATAGACCGTTGATAGTATGATGCGTCGTCCTTGGGCAGCGCGGCGGCCGTGGAGGTGTGCGTTGACACGCCCTCTGAGACCGTGCTCGAACCAGTGACGCTGGCGCCGGGGGCCTGTCTGGACGCGTGGTGGTGGTCCGCGCGCTTCTGCAATGGTGGCGGAGGTGTGGGAACGCGCTGCGTGGCGGTGGTGGTGTGTGTCGCCCCGCGAGAGCTGCTGTTGTGCGCGGCGGCGGCGGGCTCGCTCGTCGTCTCAGACGCCGCGGCGGGCTCCACGCCCTCCGTGCGCGGTCCCGGCGTTGCTTGCAGCATCGAGAAGGAGACGGCGATGTTGTGAAGCGCGGTGTTGGCGGCGTCCAGGCGGGCCTGCTGCTCCAGCAACCGCTGGCGCTCTCGTTCGCGGGCCTGCTCGCGTTCAGCAGCGGCCTGCTGGTCGCGCGCCTGTTGTCGCGCGAGGTACGCCTGGCGCTGGTACTCCAACTCCTCGTGAAGCCTCCGCTGCTGGTCGAGCAGCTCCTGGTAGTTCAAGTCGTACAGGTACCGTCGCGCAACATCGCTCAGGACCTCGTACGCCTCCTGTATCTCTGTGAACTGCGTCGTGCTGCTTGCACCGCCGCTAGCCGCCTTGGTCAAGCTCGAGGTACCGCCAAACAGAATATCGTGCTCGAGTGCCTGGTAGCGACTGCTCGTGGTTCCCAGAGGGGGCACAGTGCCACGCTCCGCACCACCTCGCTCATCGTGTACATGTTGAGTCGCGGCGAGGTCACCGATGCCGACGGTTCTATCGGGGTGAAATTGCAGAGCAAGTTTTTTATACGCGGCGCGGATGTCCCGGCCGGTCGAGGTCGACGGAACTCCCAAAACGTCGTAGTAGTCTTTAAACATCAAGTTCCGCTGTATTGGAGCAAAGGGGAAAAAAGGGGGTGAAAAAGGAAGACAACCGCGTGGAAGGTGAGGCAGTTGCGCTGTTCAGTGCATCACAAAGACACACACACACACACACACACACGTTCGCGTGCTGGCTGGCTTCACAAGGGTGAAGCACGGAACGCGTTCGTCTGGACTCAAACAACGCGCAAGGCACACGGCTCTGTCCCAAACGAACAAGAAGCCAAGCTGTGTCCAGAAGAAATGGAGAGGAAGGGGGGAAGAGGGAGCAGGTGGAAAGGATGTGTCAAGGAAGAAGAGAGTGACAGTCTCGTGTACGCTTCAGCTGCTCGCACATGAGAGGCGACGTGCCTCTCGCGCATGCAAACTGCATTGCGTGTCAGAGAGAGAGCATTGCGTGTCAGAGAGAGTCAAGCCATTCAGGCTCGAGGGAGACAGACGTCAAAGTGTCGGGGGCGGTTGTGTGATGTTTTTGTCATCGTGTGCATTGCTCTCCCACACTACCGAGGGTACCACCCGGTTTGGTTGTGTTCCTATCGCGGGTGTGATTGCGATGTTTGGCAATTGGATTGTGTGTGTTTGTGCGTTCGCCAATGAGTGTTAAATGGCATATTAAACGTAATGTGTGGGTGGGGAAGGCTAGATGGCCAGCTTTGGTTGTGGAAAAAAAAAAGGAAAAACAAAGAGAGGAGTGAAGCAAGGCGCTGACGAGGATGACAGTCACTTCGCGCTCAATTGGAGCGGCGCACCTTCTTCGCGTCTTGGCGCTCGCGCGAGCTGAGGAAGGCGTTCTCAATCGCGTCAATGCCCATCACCTCGTCCACGCGGCGGCCCTTCACCTTGCCGGCACGCTCCTTCTTAACGTAGTACGAGTCCTTGAGCAGCTCATCCAGCTCCGCCTCCTTCCACGCACGGCTGCGCTCACCTTGGGACATCTTCACTCCCTTGAGCGTGTCAAGCCGCTCGTTGCGCTCCACGCGGTGGCGCTTCCCGTCTGGTCCGTCCTCTCCCTGCTCCTCCGCGAGGTCGCGTGCCTCAGCCTCGCGCTTCCGCTTCTCGCGCACCTGCTCGGACAGCTTCTGGACAAACGGGGCGAACTCGTCCTGCAGAGGGATCTTGAGGACGCGCATGCGCTTGATCTCACCACAGTTGGGCACCTTGAAGAGGGCGAAGCCGTGCGTGAGATCGGTGAGGTCAATCAGCTGCAGCTGAAAAATGTAGCGGCACTCGTGCTCCTTGTACGCGCGGATGAAGGAGACGAACGCGCGCGACGCGAGCTTGATCAGCTTGTCGTCGGTGCTCTGCGCCTCATGGCGGCGCAACGCGAGCACGCACGGGCTTTCGCAGAGATCGCCCTCAACCACCTTCTTGCCCGCAAAGCGGCGGGTCTGGCCGCTCTTGAGGAGCTTGTGCTCCTCGTGCAGGCGCTCGCGGCGCTCCCGTCGCGAAAGCTGCTGCTCGCGGTGGGCCTGGTGGATCGACTTGCGCTTGTCGCGGTGCTGCGAGCTCGAGAGCGTGCGCCGGGCATTCATGTTCTCGACTTCGTCCTTGGCGACGTCCATGTCGTCCAGCTCCTCGTCGAACGGCTGGAGCGGCACATTCTGCAGCCTCATGAAGGCCACGTACTCGAGCTCCTGCGGCATGAGGAAGACCATGCTCGTGCCGCTCCGGCCCATGCGCGCGGTGCGGCCAATGCGGTGAATGAACGTGCTCGGGTCGACCGGCGGGTCGTACTGCACGACCACACTCACCTCCGGAATGTCCAGTCCACGCGCGGCCACGTCGGTGCAGATGAGCACGCACCGGTCGGCTTTGGTCACGGCGCGGTGCACCTTCTGCCGCTTATCCAGCTTCATCTGACCATGAAGGGCGAAGACGCGCTCGTGCTCGTCAGCCATCAGCACCGAGTTGAGGGCCTCGTAGAGCCAGTCGACGCTGGCGCACGTCATGACGTACACGAGGACCTTCTCCTTCTTGTGGTCGGCGAGAAACGCCATGAGGCGATCGAGCTTCTCGCTGGCCTTGGCGAAGGCGTAGTAGTTCACAAGCTGCTCCGGAATCTGCGGCTTGGCCGCGTTCGATGAGGCCGAGTTGAGTGAGGCAATGCGCACCGTGACGGAGACGGGGTTGCGCATGCCGGCGCGCGCCAGTTCCGCGAGCTCCTTCGTCTGCGTGGCGCTGAAGAGCCCCGTGCGGCGCTGCTTCGGCAGGCGCTTCAGGATCGCGTCGAGCTTCGCCTTGAAGCCAAACTCGAGGAGCTTGTCGGCCTCATCCAGGATGAGCAGCTCCAGGTTGCTGAAGCTCAGCATGCTCGCGTACTTGGACGACACAATCAGCTCGTACAGCCGGCCGGGTGTGCCAATGAGCACGTTGCCGCCGTGCTTGTTGAAGTCATCCACGTCGTGCTGGATGTCGCGGCCGCCAATGTAGCACTGGTACGAGAAGTCAGGCAAGCCGGACTTGCCGCCCTGGTATTCCTTGCTCACGTAGTAGAACATCTTCTTCGCCACCTGGAACACCTGCTGGGCAAGCTCACGGGACGGCAGCACAATGACGGCAAGCACCGCGTTCTTCTGCGCGCGGCACACCTCAATGCTGCGCGGCCGCAACATCATCTCCAGGCAGGGGACCAGGTAAGACAGCGTCTTGCCGCTGCCGGTGATGGCCTCGACAACGACGTCGTAGTTGGACAGGAAAAGGGGGATTGTGCGCGCCTGCACGGGAGCCATGGTGTCAAAGTGCATCTTTTCCTGCAAAAAGCTGAGCGTCGGCGCGCTCAGCTTCGCACCCTTCATGGTGCTCCACGTGTTCGAGGCGTTGGTGGACATGGTGAAGGAACAGCGGGGAAGAAAGAAAAAAAAAAGAAAAGTGCAGCCAGACAGCGTTCTGATGGCCTTCTTTCTGAAATCACGAAAAGTAAACAGAAGAAGACAGCAAGAGAGGAGAAACGGAGAAGAGAGAATGGAGAATGGACAGAAGCAAAGGTAAACCGCTTGAAATCAAGTGCGATGCTGCGTGTCGGTGAAATGCTGAAAGAAAGTGCAACAGTAGCAGCCGGTGCACAAACCTCCAGATTCGCAGAGGTTTGGGGGAGAACGAGACAACGCGATTGTGCCTTTCACAACAGAGACAGCAATGGGCAGGCACTGGGAATCACACGTAGCCAGCATATGTAACACTGCTGATTGATACACCTGTTTGCGCATATATATATATATATATATATATATATATATATTCTTGACAACTGTGTCTAGAGTTAATTTCGCAAAAAGGGGGAGAAAAATCAAGGTGTGGTGGCGACTATTGTTGAGTGAAGCTCCCGGAACCGTTGCTGGTGACGTCCCTGATGAACGCATCGATGGTCTTGAAGTAATCCTGGCACATGGGAAGGTCATTGTGATGACCGTCCGCGAACTCCACGAAGCGGTGCAACGGCGAGCGGCCAACCGTTGAGGAGCGGCTGGCTTGCGGGCTACTCTTGACGGCCGTGTAGAGGCGCTTCATTTGCGCAGGGGGGATCAACTCGTCCGCCTGTCCGGACAGGAACAGCACGTCCTGCGGCATGTTCGGCGCCTGCGTGATGCTTCGCCAGCGCAGCTTCAAAATGAGTGGCTTGAAGTAGTGGTTGAACAGGCACATGGCGCAGTCCGGGGCGAAGCCGCAGAGATGCCGAATGACAGGTGTGCCGAGCGCGGTGGTCATGTCGCTCACGGACGTGAACGTGTTCTCAATAATCACGCCCGTGATGCGCATGGCGTTCTCGGGTCGTGCGGCGAGGTGGATCGCAACGGCACCGCCGAGACTCGTGCCCATGATGAAGAGGCGCTCGCGCGGGACGCGTGGGTCGTTCCAGGCAAAGTCGAGCACCGCCTGCGCGTCCAGCTCGAGACCCTCCTGGGTGATCTCCGGCACATCGCTGCTCATGCCGAAGCCGCGGTAGTCCACCACCATCACACCGCAGTTCAGACGCCCGGCAAAGGCGTGCGCGAGGGGAATGCGATGCCCGGCGTTGCCCGCGTTGCCGTGAAAGTAGATGAGGAAAAACGACGGCGGCAGGCTGGCGGAGCCCGATTGGCGACTCGCAGGTGGCGATGCCTCCATGAGCGCCGCACCAGCTCCCTCACGCGCCTGTGCATTCGAGAGGGAGCTGCGGGGGGTCTGCCCGGCAAACGCAACGCTCGTCGTCTTGGAAGACTCGGTGGCACCGACGACTTCACCGAGGCGAGGCGTGGGGGGCTTGCCTGGCCAGATGATGAAGCCTTTCAGCGTGAGCCCGTCCACAGTCGTCACGGCAATGTCCTCCGAGAACGGGATGCCAAGGGTGACTGGGGAGTCGCATTCCTCGCGGCTATCTTCTGGGGTGAGAGGGACGTAAAGAAGCTCACTTTGATTCCGGCGAAAGCGGAAGCCGAGGTACCAGAGCGCTGCGGAGAAGACAGCAAAAAGTACAGAGAGCCAAATAAAGGTGGCCGCCAAAAAGTCTCCGAAGTGCATGAGTGTGTGTGGGAGGGGAGGGGGGGGGGGACAAAAGCAAAGGATCGGCGGGAGGGAAATGATCTGTCACAATGTACACACACACGGGCGTGCGCACACACACACGAAAAAACGGAAGAGCAAAAAGAAAATGTAACGGATGTCAAAGCAAATCAAAAACTCCCTTTCACACGTGTGACAAACAGGGCAGAGAAGGCAAAGAATATGGGCGGGTGAAGGAGAGAGAGTGTAAAAGACGGGAAGAGACAGAGGAAGAAGAAAGGAGGCAGCGTGAAGCAAAAAAAAAACTTCAGGTCCCACCCTCATGTTTTTCCTTACACGAAAGCGGTGGTCGGAAAACGAAGCCACGTGAACAACTACCGACGTAGTGGAGTCCCTGTCTCGCAGGTTCTAGCCCACAAATGTACATGCGGCATATATTCTCTGTTCTCAAGGACAGTCTGGACATGGTACACCGCATGCGCAAGGCCACGTGAGGGTCAGTTATTCTCATTGACTATGTCTTCTCTTCCTTTGTTTTTTTTTTGTTGTGGAGTTTGCCCGTGTCACTGGGAAGATGACGAGACACTGCGAAAGAAAATAACAATCAACTCAACCAAAAAAAAAGTGAGGCTCACACAGCCATCTGTGCAATATCAGCGAAGGGCCGAAAAGAAAGAAAACGAGTGTGGGAAAATCGAACAGCACCGAATTTCGATAATGCAAGCAAACAAACGAAAAGAAAGAAGAAGGGTGGTATGAAGTCAAAGGTGAACACACTTCGGCAGCACAGAGAGAAGCAAGAGAGGGTGGAGAACAAGCGGTCAGCGAAGCAGATTCACTCTGTGTGTGCAAGCTGTCTTGTTTTTTTCTTTTTTTCCGACACAAGGTTCGTTCACAGAAAGAAGTTGGAAGAATTGAAGAAAAAAACACACAAAGAGAAACAACAAGTGTCTGCAACGAGATGAGGCAAGGGAGGAGAGGGGGGCGGGGCTTTTAGCAGCAACCGCCACCACCGCCGCTGGGGCCGCTGCCTGGCTGCTGAGTGGGCTGGTTCAGGTTCACGCTTTGAGGAAGCACCACGCGCTCCTCCGCGACCGCCTTCTTGGCAATGGCCGATGTGGCAATGGCAAGAAACGCCTCCTCGACGCCGGTGTTTTCCTTGGCGGACGTCTCAAAGTAGCGAATGTCGCCATCGCTGTGCGCGGACTCCTTGTTGGCATTCTCCTTCATGCACCAAGCCTGAACGCTCTTGGTCGGCACCTGCCGGCGCTCGTCGAGGTCGGTCTTGTTGCCAATCAGCACACAATCGCGGCGCCCGGCCTGGATGCTAAACTCCTCGAGCCAGGACCCAATGTGCGCAAAGCTGTCTTGCTGGGTCACGTCGAAGACGACCATGCAGGCGTCCGCACCACGGTAAAACGCAGAGCCAAGGGACTGGAAGCGCTCCTGGCCCGCTGTGTCCCAAATCTGAAGCGTCACCATCTGGCCGTTGATCTCAATGTCCTTGGTGAGGAAGTCGGCGCCGATGGTGGCCTTGTAACGGTTGTCGAACTTGTGGCTGACATACTGGTGCATCAGGGACGTCTTACCCACACCGCTGTCACCGAGGATGATGATCTTCAAAAGCTGGCGCTTCGACATGGCCAAGACGGTAGAGAGACGGATATAAATGTGTGTGCTTGTGTGTATGTTCGTGTATGTCTGTGTTTGAGTGTGCCGCTGTGAAACAAGAGGAACACACTGTCAATTTGAAGGAAAGCGCGCAATTGTGCAAGCTCTGATAGCTGTGCGTGGCAACAAAAACAGCCAGGAAGGAGTTAGAGAATGAGCAGGTGGTGAAGATGCGCTGTGTCAGCAAAGAGAAGAAGAAAGGGGCCGTCAGAGAAACCTCGCCCGTCTGCGCCAGGCCGGTGACATGGTGCCGTCGCGCCGTGACGAACCCGGCGCAACGGAGGAGAGGCCATCAGCCCACGACAAATCGTGGGATAATCGACACCTGGCCACCACTGTCCTGATGCGCGCGCATCAGTGGAAAGGGAACAGAAGAAAGAAAAAGCGCTTCCGAAGAAACCGCAAACGCTCGCAACTGCCCATCAGCGTAGACGCGCGCGGGTAGCCAGTAGAGCAGCCCAAGAAAATGTTTTGCGACATGTTTAGCGTGTCGCATTTTTGGGGGGGGGCGTTCCCTAGTTGCTCTCAGTGGTGCTTGTTTGTTTGTTTCATTTTTTTTTTTTAATTTGTTCTTCAGAAGGCGATATTTGACACAGTCGTGAGTACATTGCTGAGAATCAGAAGATGACCTCACAGGAGGGTGGCACAGGTGGAAAAGGAAAAACAAGACCATGTTAGTTCTCATATGTTTGACAACGACGCTTTGTGCGCGTGACTGCGTCACTGTTTACGTTTTTGCATTCTCGGAATAACTGATGTGGGGATTGTTTCCTTCTTGTCGCTAGTGAGAGGGTACAGGGGTCAGTGCCGCCCTGCGGAACCTGTTTGAAGACAGAAAAAAAAAAGTTGCGTTTGTCCATTGCTCCTAGTTGTCGTTAAAAAAGAAAAGAAAGAAGAGAGAGAAACTTATCGGCCACAAGAGTCACTTGTTCACACACATGGCATGGGATGCGGAGGCTGCGAAGAGAAGAATCTACACGTCTTGCATCTCTGATTCCATTGGTACAACTACGAATGCTCGACGGCAGTTCGTACGTGGTGTCGCGTGTCAGCGGATGTGTGCGACAGGCTTCCACCTGCTCGAGGGGGGAGGGAGAGTAGACTTGATGCTGTCGATAGAGTAGGTGGACAGGATAAACAACGTGAAGAAACAAATATGGAACAAACGAACATTTTGAAGAGACAGTGTGACCTGGTGCGAGAGGAAAGAACCCCGCAGGAACGTCGGCACTGACAAGAACACTAGTATTACATAGGTGGTTCATTTCATGTATCAAATAAGAAAAGAAAGAAAGAATGCATGCCAAAAGCGTGTGGTTCGTCATGCGGTCGGTGCTCAGCAAAAACATCGATGAATAAGTGCACACGCATGAAAAGAGAAAGGGTCGTGAAGGAGAGAAAAACAAACGAAGTTCAAATCAGCCACGCGCTGATAGAGTGAAGAAAGAAAGAAAAAGGCAGTCGTCTTTGATGTACACAGTCGAAAAGCGCGCAGACCAGTAGGCGGGGAACAACAACGTTGTTGACGGATGGACATGTTTGCATGCGAGACGAGAGAGGTGAGGGGAAAGCAGTGAGGAACGGATAACGAGAGAACACCACGCGCTCACAGCGAGTTGAACAACGGCACGGTTCCCAAGGGAGCCATTGGTCGCACGGTGGGCGTGCGCACGCGCAGATGAGTGCCTGTATGTCTCCATGCTTATCGGGTTCATTCCTCCAGACTCCCTCTCACTCCTCTTCACTCCTCCCCCGTCTCTCTCTCTCTCTCTCTCTCTCGCGCGCGCGCGCGTTCCATTCTCTCCATCTTTGCGGTTGCGCGTTCTCACTCTACTCCATCCATTTCGGCTTGTTCGGCTCG